>JABUQX010030185.1:0-15000 GCA_015478945.1 Trachelipus rathkii
GAGAGAGAGATATATATATATATATATATATATATATATATATATATATATATATATATTATATATATATATTATATATATATATATATATTATTATATAATATATATATATAATATATATATATTTATATTTAGGGCCTCCGGGACTGAAATTTTCAGTTCCGGCCGGAACCGGAATTAGCCGGAATCACAAAAATTCCGGCCACGAACCGGAATTTCTTATGAACTTTCGTTTAACTATAAAGAAATTTAAAAAAATTATATTTTATATAACTTTCAACTTAAAATCTTATATTTTAGTACAACGCCACTTCATGAACATATTTAAAATCATCATCGAAGAAAATATATCTGGAAGTCCAAAAAATTTTATATAGTAAAAGAGAGAGTCTTGTATTTCTAGAACAGGGGAAACACAAAAGAGCATAGATTCAGCCGTGAGATAATGAGTTTTGGAGGAGATTTTCTCCCAAAAATGAATTTGGGTGTATCAATGACCTAAATCACAGAAAATAAGGAAATTTTATCGCAATGAGTAACCAGTCATTCACAGTCACAGAAGAAGGGATTCATAGAACTTATTGGCCATCTTCACCAAAATATCTTATTCCTAGTAGAAAATATTTGTAAGAGAAGATGTTTACTACTCATACAGGAAATTAATATTTGGCAGATATTCGAAGAAGTTTTCCTCTACTAAGGCTGATCACGATATCATCTTACTACAGATATATAGAGAGCTAAAAAATTCAAACGAGTCATATATTTCTTTAACTGCACTCTCTTACCAGCGAGTTTATAAAAATGGACTGTGTACTCATTCAAAGTATTTCCCAGGTTCTCATTCTGGAATTAAAATCACTATGATTTTGAAAATTATGATGATAATTTGGAATCCTTCTAACAAAATCCATATTGATCCTTCGAGATGAGCATTATAAATGAAACTTTGGAATCGATTTAGCAAGGATGACAAGTTTTTCTTGTTTTATTCATAAACTTCAATTGTTATTACAGATGCCTTATTTTCTCAAAGAACAGTGTGATTTAATAAAGAAATGTGGGAATATTTGTACACATTTCAATCATTCCAGTATTTAAGCTGTAAGTGAACTTAAAAGATACAAAGAGACTTGGATCCACATCTTGCAAGCCCACTTAATGCCATTCAAGATGTTAATACAAGGTGGAATAGCACATATTTGATTCTAGAAAAGAATTGAATGTTTGAAAAGACTTCTGCAAGTTTTATATTATAGAACAATCAATCATTTAAGCTTTAACTGCTAATAAATGGCAAATACTTGAAAAAAATTCTAAGAGTTTGCAAACCATTTCTCATGGTTACAGAAACTATAAGGCAAAATTTATATCAAATTATTCTCCATATTTGAGCTCTTCATCATATCTCTCAAACTCTGAGGATGACAAGACTTTAAAAGAAGAGCTAAAGAAGGCATTAGAGTTTAGATTTATGAATAAAGAGGAAGAGAAAGGATCAATATACATATATCAGGCTTGGGTTCAAGTACATTTTGTCAAGTACAAGTACAAGTACTCTAGAATTGTCAAGTACAAGTACTTCTAGAAATTTGTTCAAGTACAATTATGGAAATGTGTATGGAAGTAAAGTACTCTCATATGACTTGCATATATTATACTATATATATATATAATAATATTATATTATATATATATATATTATATATATATATAATCTATATATATAGTATATAATATTATATTTAATAATATATTATATATATATATATATATATATATCTATATATAATATATATATATATATATATATATATATATATATATATATATCATCATCATCATCACCCACCTTCTCTCCCCAAGAATGGGGGTAAGGTGCGTAACACGCACCAGAAACAGAAAAGTAGTAGAAGAATATGAAGCAAGTTGAAAAGAAACGCTCAGCTACCGCCCCATTTTATACGCTTTTTGGGAGAACTCGCCGCAGTCATAAAATCCACTCTAGAGCTTCACGGGACTGTGACGAACCCTCACTATGGCATCTAGTAATGTGGGGTTCATCCCTTGGCCGCAGGTGGGTTATAACCAATATCACAAAACCTCCCGCCATCACTCCTATTATGCACCTTTCTTCTTGCCTCTGCCAAACTTACATTTCTCTCCTCCAGACATTCCTTTACTGACTCAATCCACTTTTTATTCGGTTTCCAAGCCGGATGATTCCCACCACAGCGTCACGCACTCAATCATGTCATCATACACACCAACTACTAACTTCCCATCTTTTCAACATGGCTAAACTATCTCAAGCACTTTTCATTTATTCTCAACACTTACCTCTTTCTTCCCACCACACAACTCTCTAATACAGTTCTTAAATCATTACATATCTAATTCTTCTCGACACCTAAATAGCCCTTAAAGATTTTCCATCTGACACATTGTACTTAGATCAAACCTTCTTATTCCAAAGACCATAGTCTCACTCATTATACATTAACACAGGTAGTTATATACCCTCATGTAAGACCCTACCACACTCAAGACTTTGTCCCTTTACATCCACCAAAGATTTAATTGCACGAGCCACCTTCCTGCAATTCCCAACTTTTCTACTACACTATGCATATCCGTTCCATTTTATCATTTTCATCCAACATTTATCTAAAATATTTACAACTCTCACGCCATTGTTCCAGTTGCGCACCATCCAACATAACTTCACACTGAGGACTGTCTCACTCACAACCATAACCTACTTCTTATCTACGTTACTTTCAAACCCCTCCTTTTACACACCCTACCAAATCTCTCAACCAATCCTCTCAAAGTCTATTCAGATTCGCCACACAAAACCAAATCATCCCTATATAATAGTAGGGAAACACTCCACTCTCTCATTCTCCATCATTCTAATCACCATCCCTGCCACCCCACCTCTAATTCTTTCACTAACCCTCCATATACAAATTGAATAACCAAGGAGACATAACACATCCCTGGCCTCATCTGCTATTAATATTAAACCAATCACTTTCGATTCTATTTATTCTTACACACGCTTCACTATCATCATACATACTTTTGATTCCATTCAGAAGCTTACCACCAACATCATATATGACTAACACCTGCCACAGAGCTTCCCTAATAATGCTATCATACGCGTGTTGCAAACCCATAAAACCTAAATACAATTTACTCTTCTTCTCCCTCTTTCCCAATCATTTGTTTCAATGTAAAGATTGAATTCACACATCCTCTACCATTACTAAACGCATCTTGTTCTTCACCAATCAGTCCTTCAGTCACACGACGCACTCTTTCGACCAAAATACCAGCATATATCTTCTCTACAACATTCAATAAACTAATTACCTTATAATACCTACAGTTACCTTATCCCACCTACCCTTATATAAGGGTATTAATTATTGCTCTCCTCCCAATCCTCGAAACTATACCCTCCATAAACGCTCTGTTACACAACTTCCAAATCCAAATCAATCACCATCTCGCCTATATACTTTTACTGGATTTCCGACAAAATTTTATTTTCATTCCTCATATTTTTTAAAATAAACTTAATTAAAACTCTTTTTTGACAGGGAATACAAAATTTTGTCATCTTATGTTAATTTTACAAAAGAACTTGATTTCCTGAAAACATTTTTTTCTGAAGAATGGTTCCCAGAATTTATAATTGACTCAACTTTTCGAAAATTACTTTCAGCAAAATTTAAAGACAAATCTCAGGCTAAATTAACAGCTCCTAAGGATATTTTGTATATAAGGTTGCCTTTCTGGGGAAAATCAGTTACAAAATTTGACGTAAAATTGATGTGGTTTTAAAAACAAACTTTACAGTTTAAATTTAGATTTATATTTTTTCGGTGAAACAAAACTAGAAATATAGTTTTAAAATTTAAAGATAAAATTACCTTTATGCTCATCAGTAATTACCATATTACAAGTGCGGTGACTGCCATGCCACCTACATAGGAAAGACAGTACGAAGCCTTTCCATACGTATTGCCTGAGCATAAAGGTATTTATTTAGAACTCTAGACTCCTTTAATATACAACACTATTTCAAGCTATAAATGCTTAATCAATTCAGAAAACGACCATATACAGCATACGAATTTATTTGAAATATTAGCCCAAACTGAGGAACCCAATCTTCAGTTGTTAGAATCCTTGTATTTGACATCTCAAACCGACCTTAAATGAAAATCTAAATTTTAAGTCTTTAATACTGAAGTGGGATTTTGTTTAAATCATGAACTCTTGACCACATATTATTGTAATCATCAATTTGTCTATATGGTTTATTTATTTCAACTTTATATTATTTAACTAATAATTAATTTTATATAAATTTTGTTTAATCATTTTTTTTTTTTCAAAGCCTTGAAAATGGGAAGAAGGATTCTTAACCGAAACTATTCAACTATAAATAAATAATTCAAAATGTTTCAAATTCCTTTTGTTTAAACTCGCTATTATATATATATATATATATATATATATTATATATATATATTATATATATAATATATATATATATATATATATATATATGACATACTTTATATTCGTAAATGAAAATTTATTTAGAATACATAAGAAATAATATCAAAACAGAAAAATGATTAAAAAAAATATTAGCAAGTTAAAAATGCCAAAAGTACTTGCAAGTACTTTGCAAATTTTCAAGTACAAGAGCTGCAAGTACAAGGACACTGTTTTTAGAAACTGCAAGTACAAGGACACTGTTTTTAGAAACTGCAAGTACAAGTACTCCAAAAAATGTACTTAAGTCCAAGTACAAGTACTTGTACTTGAACCCAAGCCTAACATATATTAAAACAAGATAATTGTGTTAAGTACTGTATTAGACCCAAAATACAAACTGACTTTATTTTCTAATGGATGCTTGAAGAAATATGCAAATAATTGAAGGTAGAAAGTGATAATAGTAGTGGCAGTACAGAAGAAGGTTCAGGCGATGAGTCATTCATCCATTTTCAGAAACAAACATTATCTACAATAAACTTAGATTTGCCAAGTCCCTCAAAAGAAATTACTGCAAAGTTACTTAGTTTTTATAAGTTTGAAGAAAGTGAAAGTGACAGCAAGTCAGTTAGTGTAAAAAGGAAATAAAGAAAAATCAGTGGCTCTTCAAAAGGTGAAGTTCTTAAAGAAATTGAAGTTTTTTTTAACAGAGAAATCAATTTCTAATCTGTTAAAAGAAGAATTACTTAATTGGTGGAAAGTGACCAAAGCTAAATTCCCAAACATAGCAGTTCTAGCCCAAAAATTACTCTCCTCTTCCAGTTCCCCATATATTCAGAGAAATTATTTTCATTTTCTTTAGCAGGAAATATATTTGAGGAAAAATGTTTAAAAACATCGCCCAATACCGGTGAACAGTCTTTCTTTTACTACACCATAATTTAGCAATATTTTCAAAAGTCCTTAAAGAAAGTTAACTTTATATATATATATATATATATATATATATATATATATATAATATATATATATAATACTATATATATATATATATATATATATATATATATATATATATATATATATATATATATATATATATATATAGTATATATATATATTATATATATATATATATATATATATAATATATATATATATATATATATATATATATATATACGGTATATATATATACGGTATATATATTATATATATATATATACACGGTATATATATACAGTATATATATACGGTATATATATACCAGTATATATATGAACCGGTATATATATATATATATATATATATGTAAAATATATATATATAATATATATATATATATATATATATATATATAATATATATATATATATATATATAATATATATATATATATATATATATATCTTATATATATATATATATATATATATAATATTTAATATATATATATATATATATATTATATATATATATATATATATATATATAATATATATATTTTTTACAGAAGATAAAACACCACCGCTCACAGGCAGAGCCCTGATCTAGGGGGGGGTACCTCACTTACGTCCGAGCGGACGGAGCCAAGCCCAAGGAGAGAATAGCTTACATTCTCCCACCCGACCAGTTGCGACCTGGGAACCCTCGCTTTGTTTGGCGAGTGCTCTCACCGCTGAGCTACTAAATAATTTTCATTAGTAAATTAAAATTCAGAGAAAGCTACATTCTCATACACACATATAAACGCAAACATAAATACACACACACATACATACTGTATATATATTTATAAATTTGTATATTTATTATAATATATAGTATATTTATATATATTTAAATTATTAAAATCAAATAAAAATTTAATTTAATTTAATAAATATTATAAATTAATAATTAAAAAAATTAATTTAATAAAATAATTAAATTATAACTTAATTTGTATAGGTTTCGTGGTGTGAAGACGTGCTTGAATGTTGTGCTCTCAGTGAAATAATTGTATCCTTTTATTTATTGTGTTTATGTATTGCTGTGTTTAATTGAAAGTGTGTATGTTTTTCAAACTTTTTTTTTATTTATTTAGAATTTTATTAAATCTTACTACTTTGATACCATTTTATCCGTTTTATTAGTGAAGTTCTGCGCGTGGAGTTTTTTAAAAGATAAGTCCTAGTTTTTAACTTTTTTCTTTTCTGTTTTTATCAATATAGAGTGTCTGTTGCCCATATTTTTTTTTTAATTTATTACTGTTTGAAAATTTCCTCTTGACAGTGTTTAAAATTTGATTTTTATTATTTTGGCACTTTAACTTTTAAATTTAGGTTTTAATGTTTAAATCAATTTTAACTTTACTTTTTTTTTTTTTCGCGAATTTATAGGGGTGCAAGTGAGCGTTAGTGTTTTTAACTTTAGGATTTTTCATATTTTAACATATTTACTGTAAATACGATTTTAGTTTTTTAGCATTTACGGTTTTAAATTTAGGTTTTAGACGTGTGAATAATTTTAACCTGAAAATTTCCGTTTGTCCTGTTTTTTTTTTTTTTTTTTTGTCTGTTTGTTTTGGGGTTTTGTCATTGTGCAGCAAGATGGCAGATTTGCACGGCGCGGCCTTTACTATCGACTTTGCTAACATCCGTGGCTTGCAATCTAACTCTGCACATGGAATACCACCTTTCTAACTCTAATCCTAACCTTTTTGCTCCTGTCTGAGACCCAGATGGCTAGGAAATCATCCTCTAAATCGTTTAATATGTCCAACTATTAACTTATTCATAATTTCCGTCTAAAGGGTGAAGTTGTGCCTATGTTAACATAACAACTCCCGTAACCGTCCCTCGGAGAATCTCGAATCTCCTACTTTCGATGTTCTGTGGCTTGAAATCTTTCTTCCTTCTCTACATAATCTTGTGCTTCTGCTTACTGTTCCTAACAGAACAGATTTTCACGCCTTTTTTGATACCTTACTACTTCTCACGAACTGTTACTCTTCTCATCCAAATACTGAAGGTCCTCTATTTAGGGGATTTCAATGACACAACACTGAATGGTTGGTTTCCTCTCATACTGATTTAGGTGGGGAGGAGGCCCAATCAATTCAGAATTCTCAACGATCTGGAGCAGCTAATTTAAAGAACCACACACATTCCGGATCGTCCAACCAATTCTTGAACACACTTGACCTATGTTTTACCACTAGTCCTTCTCTCTATAAATAACCACCTTCGCTCCTATTGGTAAATCTGACAAACCTTATATTCTTAATTTTAAACTTCTCTCCAACAGCTCCATCCTGCCTACGCGTTTTTTTTTCTGGCAATTTGATCGGGCCGATTGGGAGGACTTGCGTTTGCTTCTACGCTAACGAAATAATTGAGTGACTGCTTTGTCTTTGGTGACGCTTCAACTTCTGCCGATAAGGTGGGAGCTGAATCGTTGATGGGATGAGTAGGTTTATTCCTTCTTCGACTTAAATCTTTCTCTCCTCGATAATCCATGTTCGATCGGCTTGTTTCTCTGGCCATCCAGGCCTAGAGACAGTGCGTATCGGATGTTGAAAAATTCTCGTTTTCCTATCACTCTTGCTAATTTTCCTTCTGCTAGAAATAATCGTTGCAGGGATACTTTCGACGAGCAAAGCGGGCTTTCCTCAACGAAAGTGCGCTAACCTCCTTGTTCTCCTACTGACAAATCTTTCTGGCCTCTTGCCAAAAAACAACTCATCTACAACAACTTCTGTAAATCTGTCTTTCCTCCTCTTATTCGCTTGGATGATTCTGTTGCTAATACTCCCAACTGAAAAGGCCAATCTCTTCGCTCCTTATTTTCCTCTAACTCAACCCCTGGACGATTCTGGCAATTCTCTTCCTCCTCTCCTCCTCCTGTCAGGTGTCCTATGCCTTTGCCTGTGATTACATTGATCGGGTGCATGGGCTCCCGAAATCTACGAACGTTAGGCAAGGCGGGTGGCCCCGGATGCAATTCCTCCCCGAGTTTTGAGGGAGGTGTGCTTCCGTGCTATCTCCGCCTCGTTCAAACTATATTCTCTATGTCTCAATACTAGCATCTTTCCCTCAGTTTGGAAGCACGCACATGTCCAACTATTCCGAAAAAAGGAAGGCGCGCTCTGATCCTTTCTAACTATCGCCCTATAGCTCTTATTTTTGTTTCCTATCTAAGATCTTTGAAACTCTCTCAACTCTCATTTCTTAGCATCATCTGGAATCTCATTCACTTCCTTCTTTACCGATCGCCAGTACGGCTTTCCGCGCGCTCGAGTCTACTGGCGATATACCTTTTCCTATCTTTACTGATTTATGGTTTTTCCGCCCTTAGGAACTACGGGGAGATTGCGTGGTGGCGCTTTGACATATCAAAGCATTTGAACCGGGTAAATGGCACGCGTCATGCTTCCAAGCTCCCTCCTTTGGTTTCTCCTTCCTTTGCTTACTTATGTCTAGCTTTCTTTCAAATCGCTCAATATCAGCTGTTGTTAATGGGGCGACTTCTTCTTCCGTTTCTGTCAATAGTGGTGTTCCTCAGGGTTCTGTCTATCTCTACTTTATTCCTACTTTTCATTAATGATCTTCTCACCTGCCTTCTAACTCTAATTCCACGTCATATGCCGATGACTGCGACCTTCATTCCTTCAACTCATTTCAATTTGCTCCCTCTTTTTACTTCTAGAAATTGCCTCTCGTCTTAATATTTCCGATTCTATTCTCGCCGATCTGGATAGAATTTCCGGGTTGGGGTCGTCTGAACCTTGTAAATTCATTCTTTAAAAACTCAACTTTACAAATCTCCCTCTTAAGACACCTTCTAACTTTCCTATTCTCTTTCGAGGTTCTCTCGTCTCTCCTGTGACAATATAAACATCCTTGTTGGGCCTTAAAAAACAAAAAAATGTCTTGGCAAACCTCAATCACAACGGTTGCTAAGGCGGCCTCAAGAAGCTGGGAGTTCTGTTTAGACTGCAGACTTTTTTTCCTCTTCACAATTACTCCAGTTATACAAGAGCCTCAATCCGCCCTTGTATGGAGTCTTGCTCTCATATTCTGGGGGGGTTCAGGTTTCACCCGGCTTTTGGATAGGGTCGAGCTAAAGGCAAAAAGACTTATCAACTGTCCTGTTCTTTCTAGTTCACTTGAACCTTTATATTTTCCGGCGCGATGTTGGTGCTTTAATCTCTTTTCTATTTAGTCCGTAGCGCAAAGTGCTCCGAGGGAATTTCCACTCGCGTGCCACCACCTTTAAGACGCCCTCGTAGCACAACGGGTGCTGTGTCGGCACATGATGAGTTTTGTGTTGATATTAGCACCTCCAGACTAGTTCGCTGCGGTCCTTCCTTCTTTCCTGCACCTTGTTCTGTGGAAATTCTCTTCATCTCTGTGTTTCTCTACTCAATTTAATCTCCCTAACTTTAAAGCCCGCGTCTGTGCTCATCTTCTGCGTAGTTTTGTGTTAGTTGCATTTTTGTTGTTTTTAAACACCACCCCTTCCTTGAATAGGGCATTGCCCGTGAGCGGAGTTGGTGAATAACCGTAAAACAAAAAAAAAACAAAAAAAACAAAAAAAATATAAGATTAATTATCAATATTTTATAATCAATAAACTAATTTACTATTTATATATATTATATAAATATATATTATATAATATATATATATATATATATTATATATATATATATATATATATAATATAGTAATATATATATATACAAACAAAATCACCTATTAATTAACATTATTATCAACTGTTATCATAACCATTTATTATTATTATTATTATTATTATTATTACCACGCATATATCATTATATTATTATTATCTATACACTATAAATTTCCAACCCAATTTAACTATTTCACCATTGTTGATGACTATTCTCAATATTTTAACTTAAATTTATTACAATATTATCACTATCACCAATTATCACTAACTACGCACTATCATTATCATCATTATTTTTACAGCACCTCACGATCAGACAGAGAAATTTTTGTTCTCAAGTTTCGACGTTTTGGAGAAATTCAACTTCACTGTTGCCAGAATTTAATGATTTCAATTTATTGATTTCTTTCTTTTAAATTTTCTTATTATAAAAATATTGTTTTCATAATTATAAGTTACTAAAAGGAACGTTT
Source organism: Trachelipus rathkii (assembly GCA_015478945.1). Lineage (NCBI taxonomy): Eukaryota > Metazoa > Arthropoda > Malacostraca > Isopoda > Trachelipodidae > Trachelipus > Trachelipus rathkii. Next base: position 10,677 of record JABUQX010030185.1, read on the forward strand.
CCAAAATATTTACAGCTCCTCCACCTCAGTTTGATACAAAAATAATTTAATGTTTATATTTTTCAATAATTAAAATTCCGAACAGTAAATCAAACTTTTAACTTATAATATATATATACTACTATATATATATATATATTAATATATATATATTATATATATATATATATATATATATATAGTATATATATATTATATATATATATATATATAAAAGGAAGTATTTATAGAATTTATTTATTTTTTATTTACAGTTAATGTTTAAAGAAATTTTGCTTATATATATATTATATATATATTATATATAGTATATATATATTATATATATTTATATATATATATATAAATATTTTTTATATATATATATATATATATATATATATATATATATATATATATATATATATATATTATATATAATATAATATATATATATATATTATATATATATATTATAGTAATTCTATTTTTTTTACATTTTAAAAATTGTTGCTTCTCATTTACGGGCTGCTAATGGTTCTAGCATTGCTGTCTATGGGGAACAACTCCTTACTTTATCTATTGGACTACGTCGTTCTTTCCGTTGGACTTTCCTCTTGGCCGATGTTACACAAAATATCATTGGTGCTGATTTTTTAAGTCATTTCAATATTCTTATTGATATGGCCAATAGCCGTCTACTTGATGACACTACTTCTCTTTCTTGTAATGCTGTTTCCTTTCGATTCTTCTATTTATGGTATCAATCTTCCTGATTCCTCCTCTTATTCTTCTTTTCACGCTCTTTTGCATTCTGAATTTTCTGACTTAATCCAGCCTATTTCTAATCTTTCTCCTGCGTCTCACCATGTAATGCATTACATTGAGACAAAGGGTAGTCCTCCTGTTTGCAAGGCTCGTAGACTTTCTCCAGAAATGTTAAACATTGCACGTGTTGAATTTGACATGCTTCTGGAAAAGGGTATTGTTTCCCCTTCTACATCCCCTTACGCTTCTCCGCTTCACATTGTTAAAAAAGGGCCAGATTCTTTTCGTTTTGTTGGGGACTACAGGTTACTAAATTCTAAAACTATTGCTGATACTTATTCTATTCCTCACCTTCATGATTTTACTTCTTCTCTAAATGGATGTACCATTTTCTCTTCTCTTGATTTAAAATCTGCCTTCCTTCAAATTCCTGTTAATCCTGATGATCGTCCTAAAACTTGTATTGCGACTCCTTTTGGCAATTTTATGTATAATTTTATGCCGTTTGGTCTTCGTAATGCCAGTGCTACTTTTCAACGGTTGATAGATCATGTTTTACGTGGCTTACCCTTTGTATATGCTTACATTGATGATCTATTAGTTGCTTCTCGTTCTCCGGAGGAGCATCTTTCTCATCTGCGTACTGTTTTCTCTCGTTTGTCTCAAGCTGGTCTTCGTTTAAATTTCGAGAAATGCATTTTAGGTGCTGCTTCTCTTAATTTTCTTGGCCATAAAATTTCTTCTTCTGGTCTTTCTCCATTACCTGATCGTGTTTCTGCTATTCGTAATTATCCTCTTCCTACCACTCAGAAAGATCTTCGTGCTTACTTAGGTCTCCTTAATTTTTATCGTCGTTTCCTCCCCAAGGCTGCTGCCATATTAGCTCCAGTTACTGCTTTGCTTGTTCAAGGTCGTCGGGGCAGCTCAACAATGGTTAATTGGACTGATGCTGCTTGTGAGGCTTTTGAACAAAGTAAAACTCTATTGATCAACAACACTCTTCTTGTTTTTCCTGAACACGGTGCTGAAACTCGCCTATTTGTAGACGCCAGTGATTATGCTGTGGGAGCTTCACTAGAGCAACTGCAAAATGGTGTTTGGCTTCCTCTCGCTTTTTATTCTCAGAAACTTCCTCCTGCTGTCACTCGCTATAGTACTTTTGGTCGTGAACTATTTGCTGTCTATTCTTCGATTAAATACTTTAGATATTTTCTGGAAGGTCGTCAGTTTCATGTTCTAACGGATCATAAACCACTCACTTCTGCTATTACTTCTGTTTCTTTACACTATTCTCCTCGTGAATTTCATCATCTTGATTTTATTGCCCAGTTTACTACTGATCTTCGTCACATTCCTGGTTGTGATAACTCTAGTGCTGATGCTTTATCTCATATCCAGGTTAATGCCATTACGCCTTTGCCTACATTGGACTACTCTGCTATGTCGGCTGCTCAAATGGAGGATGATCTTATTCTTCCTGCTGATACTTCTATTAAACTTCAAACTCTTTCATTGCCTGACTCTACTGTTCCTTTAATTTGTGACATTTCTACTGGCAGGGTTCGTCCTTTTGTTCCTTCTGCTTTTCGAAAACAGGTTTTTCTTACCCTTCATTCTCTTTCTCATCCTGGTATTCGTGGTTCTCAAAAACTTTTATCTTCTCGTTTTTTTTGGCCTAACATGCATACTGACATCTCGGGTTGGGCTCGTTCATGTATTGCTTGTCAAAAAACCAAAGTTCATAGACATACTAAACCTCCTTTAGGTTCATTTCCTTTACCCTCTTGTCGTTTGATCGCCTTCATCTTGGATCTTTGCGGCCTCTTCCGCCTTCAACGTGGGTGTAACATTTTATGTATGTGACAATGTGTTCAGAGCAGGTAAGTCATTCGCTGGCCTGAGTATTATTTCTCTCTTTCTATCTCCTCTATGCTTGGGAACAATGATTTGCTACATGCTATTTTCTTATCCTAAGTTGGGCTGGACTCAGTTTTTGGTGTGTCCTCTTCTCTCTTCTTAATTGGTGACTGGATTCATATGCGCTACTCTAATTCTCGAATCTCATCTTTGAGTCGTGGATTTCTGACTTTTTCTTCACTCTTGGTATTGTAAATAAATCCATCTCCAGTGTATCTATTCTTCAGTCCTCACGGGGAATTTCTTTTTTCATGTTCTGAGCGCCGTTCTATCCGCTCTACCTATTTAGTGCGTCTTTTGTCGCTGCGGTGCTTTCGCCTATTTCTTATCGAACATTGGTGAAAATTTCTATGCTTTTGGTTTGCCCTTGTCCTTTTTCGGTGAGGAGGACGTCTGCATAATTCGTTCGCTGCAGCTCTTGACTCACGTCTCACCTCCTGTTCTCATCCTTCTTTTGTCGTCTTGCCCGCTGGTGTAATTTTTTTTCTTCCTTCTTCTCTCTTCAAAAACTGAAAATAAATTTTTCCGGATTATTCTTCTTTTCTTTCTAAGCTTCGTTCTATTGTTTTCTTCTTTTCTTCTTCTCCTGCTCGTTCCAATCTACTGCTGTTTACTTACCCAAGAATTTAGATTCTGCTACTCATGTATTTCTTCGTCATGACTCTCATCGTTTTCCTTTACAACCTTCTTATACTGGTCCTTATCTTGTTCTTCGTCGCCGACCTCATTTTTTCATCTTTTCACAATTCAAAATGGGACTCGTGTTGAAAATGTTTCGGTTGAACGTATTAAACCTGCTTTCCTTGACTCTTCCGATTCTGATCTTTCTGATAATCGGTTGCTCGATAATTCTTTTGCCCTTGATAATTCTTCTTATGGTTTGGATGATGATTCTGACATTGGCTCTTCCTCCTTTTTTCCATCTTCTCCTTCACGAATTGTTGCTGTGTCTTCCTCTCCCTTACACGAGGCTGTTGTGGTCACTACTACAGTTCCACCTTCTGTTACTTCTACTAATCCTTCTATTACCGCCACTACTTCTTCTTCTGTTTCCCATCACATGCCTTCCTTGTCTTTTCTTCCTCCGACTTTACCTCCTGTCCTTGATTTTTTTAACCTCCTGACATTTTAACCTTTTCCTCCTGACGTTCTCTTTGTGAGCTTCTCTTCTGTTCTGTTTTCTTTCTACCTTTTCCTTTCTTATATCTCCTGTTCGCCTGCTATAGTTTCCTCTCCTCGGCGACCTTGGGCGTCCGCTAATTAAAGCCGTACGTTCCAGTCTTCTTGAAAGGGAAGGTATCTATAAATTCTATTTTTTTTTACATTTTTAAAAATTATTGTTTTTAGTTACAAATATAATTACGTTTTATTTGTGTTTCAGATAACAAAAATTTATTACTCTATATTGTTAATACGAAACATTTCTTTAATATTCAATAAAAAAATATATGCTAAAATCTTTTTACTTATTATTTTATATTTCGCACAAAGGCCAATTGGGTAATTATTATTATTATTATTATTATTATTATTATTATTATTATTATTATTATTATTATTATTATTATTATTTTTGTTTATTATTTTTATACTGTAAATTATTATTTTTATTATTATCTTTATTCTTTATTGATATTGTTCTAACTGTGGTTATTTCCAC
>JABUQX010030185.1:20000-50000 GCA_015478945.1 Trachelipus rathkii
TGGTAATATATATATAATATATATAAGAATATTTTATATATTGTAATATGAAATATATATATATTATATATATTATAGTATATATATATTTATATATTTATATATATATTATATATATTATATATATATAGATAATATATATACTCTAGGTTTGCTTACAGATTTTGTATCGAGTTAAACTATATATATATAGTAATTATATATAATAAAATAAATAGTATATATATGTATATATATATATATATATATATATATATATATATTAGGTATTTTTGGGATGGGGTAATTAGTAGGGAAGGGTTAATAGGTAAAGTAAGAAAGTTGAAGAATGGTAAATCAGCAGGTATAGATGGAATTACTGGTGAAATAATCAAGTGGAGGTGAAATTGTGATTCATTGGATATGGAAGTTGTGCAGCAAAGCATTTGTGGACGTAGTTTTAAAGGATTGGAGGAGAGTAGTGATAGCATTCTCTTGTATAGGGATAAAGGTTATAAAGGGAACTGTAGGGAAATTAATTTATTGAGTGTTGTAGGGAAGATATATGCTGGTATTTTGGTTGAAGGAGTTTGTTGAGTGAGTGAGGAACTGTTTGTTCAAGAAAAGGTTGCATTTAAGAGTGGTAGATTTGTTGATCTAATTTTTACATTGAAGCAAATGGGTAAGAAAAATGAACTGTATTCAAGTGTTTGAATCAAATGTATGTTGATAGTTAAGCGTGTATAAGAAAAATAGGAGTGAAGAGTGAGTGAATGGTTTATTATTAATTGTGGAGTGAGACTTGTATTTGGATGGGGTGATAAAAGAATTAAAGGCAGTAGTGGCAGGTGAAGAGTTAGATTGATGAAGAATGAAAGAGTGGAGGTATCTTTCTTATTGTACGATAATGATTTGGATTTGGGTGGTAAATCTTAAGAAAGTTTGACTGGATTGGTAGAAGTGTTTGGCAGGGTGTTTAAAAGTAGTAGTTTGAAAGTAAATTTATGAAGATAAGAGTAAGGTCATTGTGGTGGTTGAAGAGAAAATGCAGTGTGAAATCATATTGGATGATAAGCAACTGGAACAAGTACCTAAGTTTAAATATTTATTCCATATGTTAGATGAAAAAGGAACAGATGTTGCATACTGTAATAGGAAAGTTATGAGTGATATAAAGGTGGCTGGTCCAATTAAATCTTTGCAGTATGCAAGGGGGACTTAACCTCAAGTGCGCAAGGGTTCTGCATGAGAGTGTTGTTATCTATTAATTAATGCATAGCAGCAAAACTATAGTGTGTATTAAGAAATATAGAAGCTTACGGGCATGTATAGGCGAGATGAAAATTGATAAAATGAGGAATGAGTGAAAGTTAGGGAATTGGGTGGTGTGATATGAAGATTTTTTATAAGATGGCTTGGTTCATATGGAAAAAAATGGATGAAGGTCAGTTAGTTAACAATGTACAGAGGTATGTTTTTGAATTCTTTCTACTTATACTGTTGTTTCCAGTGTTTTTTCTGCACACTCTACCCCAACTATAGGGATCCGCAGGGAGGAGATAAAAGCAAGAATGGAGATTATAATATATAACTGATATAATATCGTATATAATTTGTGAGTATAGTACCTAGGGAGTAAGATAAAGAACTATATTATATCCTTATAACCTATATATATATATATATAGTAGATATATATAAATGGTATTACCCATAATTATAATTATATAGTAATAAATATAATTATATAAATAATTATTAGTAATATATATATTATATTAATATTAAATTATTATATATATATATATAAATTTTAATATATATATAAATATATATATATAATATAATATATATATATTGATATATATATATATATAATATATATATATATATATATTTAATATGTATATATATATAATATATAATATAAGATATATATATATATAACCTGGTATAGTAAGTATATATAATTATAATAATATATATATATATTATATTATATAATATATTATTAATAATATATACTATATATTAATATATTTATATATTTAATTATATATATATAATATATAATATACCGTTTTCACAATGTATTCTTTTGTAAAAAATCAATTAGCTCAGTTAGAATTTCTAGAAAAACAAAAAGAAATGTCAGTAGTAGTTATTTGTTATACATTTAGAGGTAGCGCTGCAACCGAGAATGTTATATAGTTGCAAGCTGAAGGATAAAATAAGTGAGTAGTCCCTTTGAGAGGAGTTGTTGGAAGTCAGTTCAGTATCGGTGACTGAAGGAGTAGAGTGTTAAAATTCTGTTTGTATTAGACCGATTGAGATGGGCTTAGGTACTGTGATAATTATTCTTAACTGTGAAGGTGAACTTATTGATTTTAACAATTGATATCTGTGAAGTAAGTTTTCTAGAAGATATTATATTTCACTAGCAGTGAGAATATTTGTATGTTGTTAGATAATATTTCAGAGAATTAATTTATTGTTATCGTAAATCGCCTTATATTACTATACAATCTACCGACGATTACTCACAGGGTTCACATCTGATTTTGAAATTTGATTTCCCTGACTTTCCCGCTGACTGCGTCACGTCCTGACCACCACTCGCACATTTGACGCCTTGAGCCAAGCGTGTTCGTTACTGTTTTGGGGCGTATAAATATATCTATGACGTTAATGATTTATTTGCAGCCTATTTACTCAGTTTATTTCATCCATTAAATTATTGAAATTTACTTTAGAAACTGTGCAGTCACACAATGGATCGAATTTCAAAAAAATATTGATGAGTTTTTTTAGTAATACAGCCTATACGAACCTTCCTTATAGCGTCCAAGCGCACCCTCTTTTTATCTTTTCCAAAAAGTTAAACAGTTTTATTTTCCCATTAGGACACACAGGAAGATGAGACAATTATAAAGCACCATAATACTTCAAATGTGATGCCTCGACGTGACTACGTCCACTGTGATCACCAAAGAGTTCTAAATGGGGAGATTTAAGTTTGAACTTTCTTCTCACAAGCCATCGAATTTTTGAGATTTTATAGGCGTCCTTCTTGCTGTCAAGAGCTTTCAAGTTTTTGAGCATCTTTCTCTGTCTTCAAGTCTAAGAAGATCGTATGAAATAAATTTTCTTTTTCAACCTTTTTATTCTCTTCTTCTTTGGTTCTGTTTTGACTCTGAGAGATTCTTCATATCGTCCAATATTGGCACGCTCTTTCTGTTTTGACTCTTTGAGAGGTTCTTCATTTTATGAATACTTTCATGAGATCTTTTGCATTGTGCACTGTTCTTATGAGAATCAGACATAAATAGTTCGTTTCAGATTCCCACTAAAATGTGAGCCTTAATTTATAGAAAAACCCTCTTCCACTGTCGCATTTCCATGGCAAAAATATCAAGTCCTAACTTAATACCATCTTGGCCATCAATTCCCATAATCATTGATTCCCACGGTACTATTAGAAGAAAAAAACTAATCTCTATGCTCCTTCCTTAGAAAAGACAAATCACCATCCAAAGTATTTTGAATTTGTTAATTCAAGGGTAGACAATGAGCTTCCGAATGCAAAGTAAGTGCTATTGAGTGCTTTTGGCTTTCTAGAACATATAGGGAGAGCAGCGTCCACTAGTTAATCACCATAATTGTATCATTTCATCGGGGCCCAGTTTTAAAAATTATGAAGCATACCTACTCTTTGCACTTATCTGGAAACATTTAATTTAAAATAAGGCTTTCCCCCTATATTGCAGCACCACAGTTTAAAGACATTTTATGCTCCACCACTTATATAGCCCATCGCCTATTTCAGATGCTGTAAACATCCATCTTTTATGGCAAAGATGAAACTGATTGATAAAACTGAGATCGTTCTGGGAGGCTATAGTCTATTATTGAGAACCCTCAGGGCTCATTGATAGCAATCGGTTGGTATCGATTTAGAAAGTTGATGGAGATGGCAATAAAGTTCTTTCAGTGCATCACACTTTCACTAATTATTATGTATTATTTTATTATTACGTAAGGAAAAAGTTTTTCAATGATGGTTTGGTCCCTGCTGATTTAGATTAAATTCAATTAGTCTTCTGCATTCTCTCGAATGTGAACACTTTGGCTTGGCCCCATGTTAGTATTAGGATCAAAGTTCTTTTTACAATACTTTACAGTAATGCCTTGGAACTATCAGGCTGCTCTTCTACGCACCACGCACTGATAAACTGTGGGGTTCAGTTTGACGTCAACCCACTGGTACGTTAGATGGTAAAAGTAGTGTTGCCTGCAGGATCCGACATCATGCGAGTGACATATTAAATTTTTACTTTAGCCACCAATCATCGGGCAAAATCACTTCTTCAAACCTCACAAAAACAAAAACACGTTAAAAAGTATAAATCCCTAAAAGGAAAAAGATATAAGAACAGGATAAAGTCATAAGTTAGCAACAGTCTAAGAACACATCCATACACCAATCACCTTCAAAATCAAATAGAGGATTGAATTTGGATACACCTCTATGAATCAGAAAGGAAGAATAGTAAGGTAATAGTGAACTAAGAAATAGAAAGAAGCAAGGATAGAAGTATATTTTGGCAGAGGAATTTCCTTCGGAACCCAACCTTTTCATCTCATACTTATCAAATACATCTCTTATTCCAACAATTATACAGTAAAGGAAAAAAAAATTTTTATTATATCAAAATATGGCCCAACTTGGTCCCATGTCATTCTTCAGATGTTTTTGAAAAATTTTTTCATTTTTGCTGACACAGGGAGGGACGTTTTTGGGATTTTCCTGACTTTCAGCCATATCTTAAAACGTTTCCCGATGACTTTTCCTGGACCACTTTCTAGTTTTTTTCCGCCTGACTTTCCCTGACCTTCCCCGGACTTTCCAGAAATGGTGAACCCTGAAACAGTGCAGAAAAGTGAAATCTAATTTGAAAGATTATTATTTGTTAACTACTTCGTGAAGAATATTTTTGGTAAGAAAACGTTCATAATAATAAAATAAGATAGTATCAATATTTATTTTAAGACTTGTATACTGTGAGTATCGATTTCATGTTAACTCTCTCCTCAATGCTCTCATTCTACGAATTTATTATTTATTCAACTTTTGTGTAGATTGGATATTAATTGGTAAAATATTATTTGATATATTTTTGTTATTTGATAAATTTTCAGATAACGTATTTTCAATATTATTCTCTATATTTTCAATGGGATATAAATGTACTTTTATTGACAATATTTTATTAAAGAAAAAGGATATCTAATTATTTCTATTCTATATGATATTTGATGAAGATAAAGTTATTTTTAGTAAAATTAAAACTTAACAAGAGTCTCATTTATGACCTGCTACTTTCTCTCTCTCCATTGATGTCTTGCTGTTATTTTCTTGAGATGATAGAAAGCTATTCACCACAATTTCTCTGTCAATACTTTTGACCTGCATCTTCGTGTAAAGGGGAAAATCTGAAACGCCCCATCGGTGTAATTCTGCAGAAGAAGAAACACTGGAAAGAAAGTGTCGAAACGTGACTAGGACAGTTATTAAAGAAAGTATTGATCGTAACTAAGGACATTTATTAAAAAGTGGCTCAGTTTATGATTTTGATTCTCTTTTTGAAAAGAGTGGCGATCGTGGAAAAATTTTATATGTGGAAATTTCTGTTGTCTCTGTCTGAAGAAAAGTCAGCCATCTTGGATTGTATGCTGTCTGAAGATTGTCAGGAAGCTACGAAATATTTCTTCATATTTGATTCTTCATATTTGATTCTTCAATTGATCTTCGAGATTCTTCAAAATTCTCCGACATTATTCATATGGTTTACCAGAAGATTTTTGCTGGAATAATTGGGTTTGTTGCCTAAGTTTGAGGTAAAAATAAAAAGTTTTCTCAAGGAAATTTAGTAGTTATTATTTTATGATTAAATATTTGGTAAAATATTAAAAATATTTTATAAAATAATTTATTTTCTCATATATTTATAAATAAAAGTATAAATAATACATTTTAAATAATTAAATATATTATATTATATATATTTAGTTATAAGTTAAAAGTTCGATTTCTATTGGTCGACGCATCATCTTCCCGATGACGTCACAAGATTTCTATGCTAGCCTCCAAACAGATCTATTTAATCAGATGTCTGTCTCATAATATTCAAACATTTAAATACTTATATTTATTTATATTTAAAATTTTAAATATAAATACATTCTTGAATACATGTTTGGAAACAAAAAGTAGTAGATTTTGGCGTATTTATTTTCTTGTTGTCAAATATTTAACTGTAAAAATATTTGTTTCATTATTTCTTAGCATACACTGAAACAGGAAGTAGAAAGTTCGAGAGTAGATTTTCGTACTCCATATTTTTCAATAGCTGCATTGAAATCATCTGTGTCAAAAATTGGAATGACGCATTTTTTATTAGGCTTTATAATATTAATAAATATTATTAATATTTTTCATAAGTTAAATTTTGTAAAACTTATTTCTTATATATATACAAAAATATATTTTTTTTTATATTTTTCTATATATATATTTGATTTTTCCAGTCATATTTTAAATATATATATATATATATAGTATTAATAATATATAACTATACTTGAAGTATATATTATTAATATATATATATATATACTATATATATATATATATATTATAAGTATATATATAAATTGTATGCTACGCAATAGATGATCAATCTCTTTTGGGATATAAGAGATATGAAGAGGATTATTATTTTTCTGTACATTTCACTAACGATATGTGATATATGTGAAGGATTTTCTGGATATATTTTTTTCCTGTCTGACTCAAAAACGCAAGAGAAATTACTTGTGCAACTCAAATTTAAAAAAAAAAAAAAAAAAAAAAAAAAAAAAAAATTATTATTAGTATTTTTTTTTTTATAAGTGTGGCTGTATCATTTTTCGGAGGTATTTTTTTTGTATGTGTGAGTTGTGGGTGGCAAAATTTCATCCCCATAAAATCGTACTTTTCGTTCTTATGACTTCTTATTTCTGTTTTTTTTTTTTTTTTTTCTAATTTTTTTGCTTTGCCTGTTAAAGGAGTTAGGGGAAGTAATATTTTTTTCATATACCCCTCAAAAAGAAATTCTGCGCAATATATATTATATAAACTGATATATATATAATAGTACATTAAATCCATTTCATTTATTTTTTAATTATTGATATTATTTTTCATGTGTCTTACACAATTTTTTTAATATTTTGAGGTCACTCCTTGCACAGCACGAAGAGAGAAAAGAACGAAAAAATATTTTGAAAATTCTCCAAGACTCAACCGAGAAATTTGACCATATTTTTGGAGTGAAAGAAAAATTGCTGGATACCGCAAGAGGATAGGTTCAGGGTTAATTATTTATTTATTTATTTATTTATTCTTAAATTTTATGATTAAGAATATATTTTTTTTTTTTTTTTTTTTTTTTTAAAAGTCTTATCATTTATATATATTCGAATAGATACTTCCGGGGACATTCCATCTATCAACATGGATTAACACTTCTCGTGGTTCTGAGTAAGTTTTTTCTGGTCAAAATTTTTGGTATTTTACAAAAAAAAAATTTATAATATATTATTTTCCTAGTTTTCATATTTCTTCCTTTATATTTTATTCCTTCTATGCCGTCCGACGACGAAGAGAGTGTAAAATTAAACGAGGACGAATCCATTAAAACTCCTATCGACGAGTCAAATCCGATTGCCGGAGACTCGAGTCAAAATCTTTCTTCTTCCGTTCTGGATAATTTTCAAACTATGTCTAGACCTATTTTAAATATAGACCGTCTCTCCCACTCGAAGCCAAACATTCCATTACTCATTGGTTTTGTTGACAATTCTTGGAAAGGAATCAGCCTCAGCGATTGGTTTTCATCAATAGAATTGTATTTTCAAGATGAAGGTATTGAATCCGATACGGAAAAATTACGTACATACGTTCGTTTTTTGAACATTCGAGAAGGTAACGTTGGTTTTCTTATAAATTCAACCCCGGAACTAAAGAATCCGAAATCTTGGGAAGAGTTCAAAACTGAACTGTCGCTCATTTTAAATCCGATTTGTTCAAAAAGTTCTTTTGAAGCCTTCAACGAGTTCGTAAATATTAAATGAGCAAGTAATATAATCAATACCGCCTCTTCTCTCTGGATCTTATGGGATGCATCCCAGAGAGCATTGCAAATATCTTTCGACTCATCTTCTTTAAATTCACGATGTCAAAATTTACCGCAGATGGAGCACGAGAGGTTACTTTGTTTTCCAAACTTTGTATGCTTAATGACCCAACCAGGCAACTTCCAACGTATTATACCACGAAAGAATTTGATATACAAGAAACAAATACCTAGACAGGTACGTATAGACCATGTTCTTAAAAGCAAGTAAGAGATCTCTTCCGCCACCAATGTGGTACAAAAACTCTTATCAAGTCCTAATGTTCCAATTACTCTACGCATGCTGAAAAAGGTGCTGCTCAACAGTCATTTTTTCTCAGGCTTATAACACGAAAAGTATGCCTAAATCTTCAAGTTTTTCTAATAATTCTCATCATTTTGTATCAAATAATCAACCTAAACGTAAAGTTCTCTTTTGTAAATCTTGTGAAAATCATGGGCATCCAACTTCAAAATGTATATTTCGCCCATTTTGCACAATGTGCCAGAAAAGTCATGCACGTGGGACGCAAAGGTAGGTGCAAGGGAACTATGTGGGAACCTTTCTCTCCTGAAGGATTGAAGAGGGTAAGGTATATAACTCAATCTGAGCAGAATAATTATGCTCCAAATCATTCAAATCACCATTCGAATTTTCGACCCAGTCAACCCACTGGCCAAATTCAGTACGTTCAAAACCGTTCAAACTCAAACTTTGACAGAGGTCAAAATGGTTCTAAAAGGAACTCGAATGTTAATTATTGTCATAATTCGACAAATATACATAGCAGAGGTGCTAATTATTCAAATAATTCTCAAACTATTGATTCAAATCATATATTTTTTTGTCTACTCGCGCCCCGCCAAAATTGCGAAAACAGAAATAGTGGTAGAATGTCACCGCGCATCCATGCGCGTTTTGAAGATGAAAGTTTGATGTACATAGGTAAGAGTTGTTTGGATCCAGACAATTATGTGTTCCAATTGCAAAGTTGTTTAGATAGCAAATTATGAAAAGAAAATAAGCCAAAAGTGCATTGAAATTTTATTTAAAGTAGTCTGTCATGTTTCGCTCTGCCGCCCATTCAAATCGTCAGACATACACGCCAAAATTCCGTGTTTGCCGCATTCAAGTTTCGATTTCCGTCGAAGTCACATTCATATTATGATTCAAATTTTTGGAAAAGGGAACGAGTTTAATGTCTCGAGATGTCCGTTATTAACCCTTTAGAGACAAATTTTATAAATCAGAATACGAAAATGTCAAATGTGTACTCGTAAACGTGATCCCAAATTTGTGGCAAAGGTTATTTCTTAGTGTCAAGCTCACAGTTGAATACGAGTTTATTTATGAGCTTTCTTCTTTTTTAGATTTGGGTAGTAGTATTTCTTTGATACGTTTTCAAGTGTTTGAGAAACTTCGTAAGTTGTATCCACTCAAATTGAAGGATAACAATATCGTTATGAGATCAATTTCGGGTAACGAAATCAGAAATTTGGGGAGGGTGAAACTTCAGTTGATTTTAAATGATCAGTTATTCAATATTCATCTCATTGTTGTAGATAATGATTGTGTTTTTAAAGGTCAGATGCTTTTAGGTACTGATGTGTTAGGTGTTATTCCTGCTGTATTCGATTTTCGTAATGAATATTTATTTATAGAGGGAAAAACAGGTTTTTCAAAAACTTCTTTGTCTGTATGGGATCCGTTAATTCACGATCCGAAAACAAGTTTTAATTCTATGGAAAACAATAAATCACAGTATGTTTCTGACGATGTTAAAGTCAATACTGCAAATTCTTTTTCAAATTTGCCTCATCTCAATTTTGAGAATGATTCTTTCACACATGAACTTTGTATATTTGATGAGCAAAGTTATGATTTATCTTTACCAGATAAGGTTACGTTTAATGCTTATTCTCAAGCAATATTATCCGTGAATGTCATTTCTAAAGCCGGAACATCTCCTCCGGAAAATACATATCTCGTGTCAGAGAAAAATTGTGTTTCAAATATATTGTTTGGAGACGTTTTAAGTAGGGTAAACGAGGGTACTATTTTAATAAATTGCATAAATTTTAGTTCAACTCCAATCGTTCTTGATAAAAATTTAAGGCAAATTCTCTCGCATTTAGGAGCAGTTGCTCGAGTGTAAATAAGATAGATTCATCTCTAGGTCTTTCCGATTCTGAACTTCGAAATGTTTATAAAGAGATTCTTTTGTCTAAATCGACCAAGGAAGCTGATTTAGTGGTGCTTCAGGATGGTTCACAATTAGAACAAATTCTCGATTTTCTCATAGCACATAAGGATGTGGTAGCTTTAAGTAATGATAAGGTAGACATATGTCCTTATGGAAAATTCAAGCTCGAATTAACCCCTGATTCCCCCCGTTATATTTACACTGCAAACTATAATTTACCTCACAAGTTTCAAGCAGATATAGACGAATGGGTTAATGACTGTATACTGAAACAATACATTGAACCTTCTGATTCTCCGCACAGTAGTCCTCTACTGGTGATTCCAAAACGAAATAGTGTTCGTCCACGTATTGTTTTAGATTATAGGAAACTTAATAAATATATAGTCCCAATTCAATTTCCTATACCTAGGATTGATGACACATTGTCTAAACTAGGCCAATCTAACGTTTATAGTTCTCTGGATTTATTAAATGGTTACTATAATATAGAAGTCTCGGCAGAAAGTCGTCCTTATCTCGCTTTCTCGACTCATAGAGGGCATTATCAACCTCGAGTTTTACCAATGGGAATCCGCACAGCACCAAATATTTTTTGTAAATTAATGGAAGCTTCTTTGTCACATTTATTAGGTATTCATGCTTTAATATATTTAGATGATATCATTGTATTTTCGAAAGACATAAATTCACATTATGAAAGTCTTACTCTTGTATTCAAAGCACTTAGAAATGCTAAACTGAAAGTGAAGTTAGAAAAAGCAAACTTTTTTAAACGTTCTTTAGTATATCTTGGTTTTCTTATAAGTTCCAAAGGATTATCAGCTGATCCAACCAAGCTTCAAGCTTTGAAAACTTTTCCTATTCCCACGGATGTCTCATCCGCGCGTTCTTTTATTGGATTTACATCTTATTTCCGAAACTTAGTCCCCATGTTTAGTGTTATAGCTCATCCAATTACTTCTTTATTTCGAAAGAATGTTCCGTTTGTGTGGTCTTTTGAGCAACAAAAAGCTTTTGACACCCTCAAACAGAAGCTTATTTTACAGTTCCCAGATTTCTCTAAAGAGTTTTTAATTTCAACAGATGCGAGTGTTGTGGGTCTTGGAGCGGTATTAGCTCAAAAAGATTCAAATGGAAATAATAAACCCGTTTCTTTCGCATCAAGAATGCTTAGCAAAGCAGAAAGGAATTATTCAGTTATAGAGTTAGAATCGCTGGCTGTAACGTGGGCACTTAATAAATTCAGAAATATTGTTTATGGTTATCAGATTAAAATTTTTACTGATCATAAACCTCTTGTATCAATTTTTAAAAATAAGGACTTGAACCACAAATTAGCAAGGTGGGCTATTAAGGTGAATGATTTTAATCCTGAGTTTGTATATATTGAGGGAAGAAAGAATGTCTGTGCAGACTATTTTTCTCGTCATCCCCCCCCTCCTCCTGTCTCAGATAGTACAGTTTTCAATGTTGTTTCTCTTATTGAAAATAAGAAATTATTCAATCTCACGTCCGAAGTTTTGAAGTCTGAACAAGAAAAATGTCCAAGACTTGGTCCGATTATCAAATTTATAAAGGAAAACGGTAATACTTATTGTTTTCCCCATGCATATATAAAAGATATTTTATATTACGTCACAAAAGAAATGAAGTATTTAATTGAAATTCCTGAATCATTGGTGTATACTGTTCTCAATATTAATCATTGCGCTCTGGGTTCTGGTCATCTTGGTCATATCAGAACAGAGAAAAGAATAAAAGAGAGGTACATATTTCCAAATATGTCCAAATTAGTTTTTCAGTTTTGTAAGGAGTGTCCGTCATGTTTGAATGTTAAGGGGAACATCCCAAAACGAGCCCCCATTTTCAAGTATCCCATTCCTTATGCTCCGTTCAGTAGAATTCATACTGATATCTTAGGTCCACTTCCGACGTGCCGAAAGACTGGTGCAAAGTATATTTTGGTTTTCAAGGACTCCTTGACAAGGTATGTCGAACTTTGTCCAATCCCCTCACGTAGCGGTGTGCATATCGCAAACGCTTTGTTACACAGAGTCATCGTAAGGCATAGCTGTCCATCTGTTTTAATTAGTGACAATGCTATGGAATATGTGTCTTCTTTCTTCAAACAACTGTGTAAATTATGGAAGATTAATAAGGTAGAGATAAGCGTTAGGAGCCCTTCAGCAAATAGCAATGTCGAAAGAAGCAACCTACAGATAGAGAACTATCTGCGTCACTATGTAAATAAGAAAGGTGATGATTGGGTATCTTTTCTTCCTTTTGTTCAACTTTGTATAAATTCTTCTTTTAATGAAACAATAGGCGAAACGCCGCACTACGTTTTGCACGGATACTGTAAAAAATTGCCGTATGATATAGACAATTATATCACCCCATTTTCTCATCCTGACAAAGAATATTGTCCTACTCATGAAGATCTTAAAGATCTTACCATTAGAACTAATCTTATTCGAGAAATTGCCAAAGAAAATTTGGAGAATGAAACTGAAAAATTTGTAAATAGACAACGTAATAAAGCTTTAGAACGAAACATAGAGATAGGTTGTAGAGTGTATATTTTAGCTATTAAACCTATTGGTCTGCCTAAGAAACTTGCGAAGCGTTGGCAAGGTCCGTACAGAGTTATAGGGATTTTAGGGCGCAACCGTTTTATATTACAATGTCTTAACTCTGGTCGCGAAATCGCTGTACATAGTGATAATTTTAAGGTCGTGGCAGAGCCGATTATAAATGATAACCCCCCTGTAAATCATAAGTCTTCTTCTACTAATCTTAAGTATTCTAAAAAGGTTTATTTTAATAAGGATAAAAATGATGGTAACGAACAGATAGATTCGTGTGATGAGTCAGAAGATGAAGTTGAAAATGTCATTTTTCCAAATCAATACACACGAAATTTGCATAAAGATTCTAATGTTGTTCCTCCGAATAATGATTCAAATTATTCAAATCCGTCGTTTAGAGATCCTATAAAAAGGAATTCCATTCCAAATCTTTCAAATTCTAAAGTACAAAACAGTCAAAATGATCAAACTTTTAATTCCGAAAGTACTACGAATTCTCCGTTTTCAGGTTTTCGTGATTCAAATGAAAGTTCAAATAATATAAGTTCAAATAGGTCAAGGTCAGAATCTGATCATTTCGATAGTTCCGATCATTCCGATGAAAGTTATCATCCACATCAGCATTACCGAGGTCCTAGGGTCCAATCTCCTAAAATTCTTCGTTCAGGTAGAAAACTATTGCCGATGCATAGTACACCTCGTAATGATGATTCGCTCAATCTTCCTTCTTGTTCTCATGACCGAAATAATATGTCTTTTTCAGAGTAATGTTTTCTTGTTCAAGGGTATTCTGTTCTTGTTCTTATATTCTGTTCTAACTTGGTTACATTAAGTAAATGGTTGGATGGAATGTAAAGAAGTGTTTATAGTATGTATATATTATATTTTTTTTTATCTATTTTATCATAAGAACCCTTGACAGTCCTGTACATAAATCCAAATTATGGAAAAGATTTTCGGTGAGTCGGGAGAGAATTGGAAAATATTTTTTATATTAATATATTATTTATTAGTTCATGATTATGTAAATAAAATGTCTAATAGTATTTATTTCCTTTTGTTTTTATGTAACTCATTTGTGTTCAAACGAGTAGTAATTCTTAAGAATGTCATTAGCTAGGAAGGGGAGTTTTCTATGTATTCCTTTGTAATAATACTTTAGCTCAGTTAGAATTTCTAGAAAAACAAAAAGAAATGTCAGTAGTAGTTTTTGTTTACATTTAGAGTAGCGCTGCAACGAGAATTGTATATAGTTGCAAGCGAAGATAAATAGTGAGTAGTCTTTGAGAGCGAGTTGTCGGAGTCAGACGTATTGTTGACTTGAGGAGTGGAGAGTTAAATTCTGTTGTTTAGCCGATAGAGAGGCTACGGTACTGTGTTATTTATTTCTTAAATGTGAAGTGACTTATTATTTTAACATTGATATTCTGTGAAGTGAAGTTTTCTTAGAAGATATTTATTTCTCTAGCAAGTGAGAATTTTGTATGTTTTAGATAATATTAGAAGAATATTTATTTGTTATTTTTGTGAAGAAAAACGTTAAACGATAAACTGTTATTGTTGAAATCTATTTGAAAGATTATTATTTATTTTTTTAACTTCGTGAAGAATATTTTTGTGAAGAAAAACGTTCAATAAATATTGTTGTTTCAATATTTATTTAAAGCCTAATGTATCGTGAGTATCGATTCCATGTTAACTCTCTCCTCAAATGCTCTCATTCTACGAATATATTATTTACTCAACTTTTGTAATTTGTCTACGAGATAATATATATTTTGATGTTATTTTCACAAGAAGAATATATGTATAAAAGTAGAAATTAAGGTTATGACATTGAATAGTAACGCATATTTATTTACAAGGAAATGAAATGTACTTTTATTGACAATATTTTATTAAAGAAAAAGGATATTTAATTATTTCTATTCTATATGATATTTGATGAAGATAAAGTTATTTTTAGTAAAATTAAAACTTAACAAGAGTCTCATTTATGACCTGCTACTTTCTCTCTCTCCATCGATGTCTTGCTGTTATTTTCTTGAGATGATAGAAAGCTATTCTCCACAATTTCTCTGTCAATACTTTTGACCTGCATCTTCGTGTAAAGGGGAAAATCTGAAACACCCCATCGGTGTAATTCTACAAAAAAAAAAACAACTGGAAATATATATATATATATATATATATATATATATATATAACTCTTTATTCTATATATATATATATATATATATATATATATATATATATATATATATATATATATATATATATATATATATATATATATATATATATATATATATAATAATAACATATAATATAGCTATATATATATATATATATATATATAATAATATAATATATATATATATATAACTATATATATATATATAAATATATATATATATATATATAAATATATATATATATATATATATATATATATATATATATATATATAATATATATATATAACTATATATATATATATGCTAACTTTTTAATATTTTTTGGGTTCACAAAGATAAGTAAGTAAAGAAAAAGCGAAGATGATTTATGGCAAGTCTTTAGGAAAAAAAAGTTATAGCCTCTCAAAGTTGAATTTTCCTATAGGCTTTTCTTATAAAAAAAATTAGTGGGCCTCATGCTCGTTTAGGGCTATCTAGTTCGTTATGATAAGATTTGTTAAGTGTACATAGAATTTTCTCTGTGTATATCTAACAAAAATCTTAATGAACTAGAGCCTGAAAAGACAACCTGGATGGGTCAAAATGGAAAAATCTATTGGAGTTTTAACAACTTTCCGAGGCTGTAACTTTTTTTCTTAAAGACCACATTTAGTTTTTATTCCTTATTATTTTTTTTAGAGTATATCCTATGATTTTTATAAAAATCTGGGGTGAAGCCCCTCTGCGCTACTATTACTAAAAAGCAGGGTTCGCACGATTGGGGACAATCGGATTGTCCCCAATGGTTTCAGAAAAACCCACATTAATTGAACCCTGAAAAAAAAATTGGGTTTTTCAAAAAAAAATTATAAAATAGAAAATGTTTTTTTAAAAGAGTTAATTGGAATTAAAACCATATACATTTTCCTTTAAATTTTAATTCATTCAAAAAATTTTAATTCCCTAACAAATTATTTATTTTGGTGTTTCATTTGGAATCACCTTCATTTATTAAGAAATTTATATATTTTGACAAGCTTGCTGGCCTTTTGTACACCAAGCCTGTTTCTTAGCTTAGACCAGATATGGCCAAATGTCGAGAACACCCTTTCAATAGAGGCAGAACTTGGTGGACAGCTTAAAAGATCTGAGCAGAATATGCAGAATCCTTTTGGCAAGAGATTGTTTTTTGATGTTCGTTTTTCCATAATTTTCCACCATTTTGAAGGACAAAAAAAAAACCTGAAAAAACCCAAATTTGGGTTTTTTCAAAAAAAAATTATAGAAAAATTTGAATGTTTTTTTAAAAGTTAATTTGAAATTAAAACCATATACATTATTCTTTAATTTAAAATTTATCCAAAAAATTTTCTAACAAATTATTTATTTTGGTGTTTCATTTGGAATCACCTTCATTTATTAAGAAATTTATATATTTTGACAAGCTTGCTGGCCTTTTGTACACCAAGCCTGTTTCTTAGCTTAGACCAGATATGGCCAAATGTCGAGAACACCCTTTCAATAGAGGCAGAACTTGGTGGACAGCTTAAAAGATCTGAGCAGAATATGCAGAATCCTTTTGGCAAGAGATTGTTTTTTGATGTTCGTTTTTCCATAATTTTCCACCATTTTGAAGGACAAAAAAAAACCCTGAAAAAACCCAAATTTGGGTTTTTTCAAAAAAAAATTATAGAAAAATAAGAAAATGTTTTTTGAGTTAATACGGAAATTAAAACCATATACATTTTCCTTTAAATTTTAATTCATTCAAAAAAATTTTAATTCCCTAACAAATTATTTATTTTGGTGTTTCATTTGGAATCACCTTCATTTATTAAGAAATTTATATATTTTGACAAGCTTGCTGGCCTTTTGTATACCAAGCCTGTTTCTTAGCTTAGACCAGATATGGCCAAATGTCGAGAACACCCTTTCAATAGAGGCAGAACTTGGTGGACAGCTTAAAAGATCTGAGCAGAATATGCAGAATCCTTTTGGCAAGAGATTGTTTTTTGATGTTCGTTTTTCCATAATTTTCCACCATTTTGAAGGACAAAAAAACCCTGAAAAAGAAACCCAAATTTGGGTTTTCTAATTATAGAAAAATAAGAAAATGTTTTTTTTTTAAAAGTTAATTTGGAAATTAAAACCATATACATTTTCCTTTAAATTTTAATTCATTCAAAAAAATTTTAATTCCCTAACAAATTATTTATTTTGGTGTTTCATTTGGAATCACCTTCATTTATTTATTATTAAGAAATTTATATATTTTGACAAGCTTGCTGGCCTTTTGTACACCAAGCCTGTTTCTTAGCTTAGACCAGATATGGCCAAATGTCGAGAACACCCTTTCAATAGAGGCAGAACTTGGTGGACAGCTTAAAAGATCTGAGCAGAATATGCAGAATCCTTTTGGCAAGAGATTGTTTTTTGATGTTCGTTTTTCCATAATTTTCCACCATTTTGAAGGACAAAAAATAACCTGAAAAACCCAAATTTGGGTTTTTTCAAAAAAAAATTATAGAAAAATAAGAAAATGTTTTTTTTTTAAAAGAGTTAATTTGGAAATTAAAACCATATACATTTTCCTTTAAATTTTAATTCATTCAAAAAAATTTTAATTCCCTAACAAATTATTTATTTTGGTGTTTCATTTGGAATCACCTTCATTTATTAAGAAATTTATATATTTTGACAAGCTTGCTGGCCTTTTGTACACCAAGCCTGTTTCTTAGCTTAGACCAGATATGGCCAAATGTCGAGAACACCCTTTCAATAGAGGCAGAACTTGGTGGACAGCTTAAAAGATCTGAGCAGAATATGCAGAATCCTTTTGGCAAGAGATTGTTTTTTGATGTACGTTTTCCATAATTTTCCACCATTTTGAAGGACAAGATTTATATGTTCTTAATAAAGTTTCATCGAACATAGAGGATGGAAAAAAACTGTTATCTTTAATAGCAAATGCCATGAAAGGTGCGAAATATTCATGGTTATATAACTTCAACCAGGATTCAGCTTCATCTTGCTGCTGACTGGATAATTCAGATCCTATAAAGCGAAAATATGATTATATATATATATATATATATATATATATATATATATATATATATATATATATATATATAATATATATATATATATATATATATATATATATATATATATATATATATAATTATAACTATATATTTCATTAACAGCAAAATATAATTTTTTCAATCCGATATCTCAAAAACACTGGTTATCTATAGGTTTATTATAAATGTATTTCAGCTTAAATTTCATTACATACCCATTATGTTAGGATCCAGAAGGTTGGCTACATAAAAGAATGGTTCTAAAGCATCCTCCATTCGTTTCTTTACATTTGCTTTGTAGGCAGTTAAATTTCCGGATAACTTCCGGATAACATTGGCATTTTTTAAAAAAAAATTTTAATTTTTTTTAGATTATATATTTATAATATAAGGCTTTTCAAATGAGAGTACTTTAGAAATATAATATATATATATATATATATATATATATATATATATATATATATATATATATATATATATATATATATATATATATATATATATATATATATATATATCTATATATATATATATATTATTAAATGAGTTAGCATTTTTCAAATCTGCAAAAAATCCTGAAAAACCTGAAAAGAAACCCAAATCCTGGTTTTCTGTCTTTCTGAAAAACTCCAAAAACCTGGGTAGTTGGTTTTTCGAAAAAACCATTTTTGCAAACCCTGCTAAAAGACAGAGTTTCAACTAATGACGTATAAAACTTTTGAACATTAGGAACATTAGGAACATTAGGAATATAGAGACAGTAAAAATACATGAATTTCTCCAAGGACTGTCCCAGTCAATGCCCCAAACATGCTCATGCAAATTCACAGCACCCTAGGGCTTGTCAATTTATTGTAACTACAAATCCATTTGGCCTAGTCAAAACTAATGATATATAAATATGATACCCAAACCATCCCACATGCATTAATAACTAAGTTATGGTCACACATGCCATCTAACAATAACTGCTATAACTAAAACCCCGCCAATTTGGCTTCGTCAATATATTATATGATACCCAACCCATCCATAAACGAATCTAACCGTTTTCTTAAATGTGCTGTCAGGGTCACTCAACAACCTCCTCTGGCAGACTATTCAAAATTTAACAACCCTATTACTGAATGCATGCTTTTTCTTATATCAAGATGGCATCTTTCTTCTTAATTTTCTTATTATGCCCCTGGTCACCTGTCCATGTTCTACTGAAAAATTTATTGGTCTCTATATTATCAAATAGATTTAAATATTTTGTAGACTTATCATGTCCCCTCTGAGAAAGCCTACAGAAAACATTCTAACTCCTTCAGCCTCTCCTCATAGCTCTTACCCTCAAACCCAGAAATCATCTTGTTGCTCTACGTTGCACTCTCTCTAGCATATCTAAGTCTTTCTTTAAATAAGGGGCCCAAACTTGTGCACAAAACACTATTACATTTATCATAGCTATTATACAGTTTACTTATTACTTCCTTGCTCATAAACCATATTGCGATTTATTATGCCCAGCATCTTATTAGCTTTATTTCTAGCTTCAAACACTGATTAGCTACTTTCAAATTACTGTATAATCACACCTAAATCTTTTCTTGGTCCACAGACTCAAGCCCATCCCCCCAGTCATATCGTAGTTAAAACTTTATTTGAGTAACCTAGGTGAAAGAACCTTACACTTTTACTATTAAAAAATTCATTTTGCCACTTATCTGCCCACCAAAAGAAGTTTATCGAGATCATTTTGAATCTTTATGCATCCTTCACTATTCTAACTGAGGTGGCCACTTTAGTATCATCTGAAAACTTTTAAGTCCCTAGTCTAAATCATTTATATATATAAGGAACAATAGTGGCCCCAGCACTGAACCCTGTGGGACACCACTCTTCACTATTTCCCATGATGATTTATTGCCATTTAGTTGTACACACTGTTTTCTATTTCACCAACCACTCTTTAATCCAGCCATGTACCCTCCACCTATACCACATTGCAACAACTTCTTAGCCTTATGTGGGAACCTTATCAAAAGCTTTACTAAAGTCTAAATGATGCAATATCAACTGGATCTCCTCGGTCAATGCAGTCAGTAATGTGTCATAAATTCTAAAGGTTTGTCTGACATGACCTACCCTTTCTGAAACCATGCTGGGAGTCATACAATACCTTGTTATCTTCTAAATATTTCTCTATATGACATTTTAGTAACTTTTCCAGAACCTTTACAACCAGAGATGTTAAGCTAACTGGCCTATAATTTCCCAAATCTTCCTTACTACCTTTCTTATAAATAGGCACAACATATGCCATTTCCAGTCATCTGGTACCTCACCAAATGTTATAGATCACTTAAAAATCAAATACAGTGCCTCTGCAATGCTGCTACTACCCTCCTTCAGAATTCTACCATATATATCCTCAAGACCTACAGTTTTTCCTGTGTCAATATGGTGTATAAAGTAATATCTTTTACGTCAAATTCAAATTCTGTAAGTCTATTTGTTACATGCATACAAGAACTATTAGTCTCCAAACTATTATCTAATCTTTCCTCAGTAAACACTGAAGCAAAATAAGCATTGAAAATGTTAACCAACTCCTTATCTGAACTCACTAAATTTTCATCAATTTTAATTGGACCAATTGTCCTATTCTTACTTTTAAATTTATAAAAGCTAAAAAACTTCTTCAGATTCTTATTACTATTCCTTGCTAAATTAATTTCTGCCTCTCTCTTTGCCTTTCTTATTGACTGGTTAAGTTTGTTTCTATTTTTCCTATTTTTCTAAAGTTTCCTATTACTACCCTTGAATATTTTAAAAAATGTACTTATTTCATTAATTTTATAGCATATCAATATTCCACCAAACAGGTTTTCTCTTTGCCACCCTAATGGGTTTATCTTAAAAACATACTGACTGAATATTCATTAAAATTTGCTTAAAATGTTCCCACATGATAAAACAGTTTTGGTCTTTAAACTCTTTATCCCAGTCAGTTATACTAAGCATGTAACGTAATTTTTGGAAAAACGACCGTTTGGAAAATCTAGATCTTTTCCTTATTAACTTGCAATTTGGGCCCAGATATCACATTTATATTAAATCTAATTATATTATGTCACTAAGTTCTAAATTCTCCTCAACTCTAACCTCGCCCACCATACTTTCATGTCGTTAGTTAATATTAAGTCTAATAATGCATCATGTCTTGTGGGTTCATGGACCATCTGGCTCAAAGTTAACAAGATTACATTTTTTAAGCTAAAGAACTTAGGTCCATATTAGACAAGGAATTCCATTGAATGCCAGGAAAATTAAATTCCGTTATGACTATACCTTTTTCTTTACTGTGGCATGCTGTCTCAATTCTTTACAATTTCTGAGTCTAATTCTTGACTCTGGCCAGGGGAAATGCCCTATTCTATATGATTTATTGAACATAAGGATATCTACAAATACAGATTCAATATGATTAGTTTTAAAGTCAGTCATTAATACAGATTGAATATTGCTTTTAATATAAAACGCGCCACACCCCACCCTTCTTTCCTCTATGGTATAAATAAAGTGAATAACCGTCTATTTCATATTCCTGAACGGAGTCTCCATATAATTCTTCATTAACCCATGCCTCAGTTATGCAAATAATGTCAAGATTCTCATTTATGGTATAACTAATCAGCTCATCTTTTTATTTCTAAGGCTATGAGCATTTGTGTAAAAGCATTTGATATTCGAAATGCTGCTATTTTTTTTGCTATCTTCCTTATTTGAGTCTGTAACAACACTAGTTTCATTCATATCACCACTATAACCGTTACCATTGCTATTATTTGTATCCCGATTTAGCCCATCACCCCCAACTTTACTTAGTTTTTTGCTAAACAAGTCTCCAAACTGGTGCTAAAAAAGCCCAACACCTTTACGACTCTAGTGAACTCCATCTGCTGCAAAAAAATCTTTATCTAGAAAACCTAATATTTTCTGAAAAACATAAATTCCTAATTCTTTCATTTACACCTAAAGCCCTACTCCCCCATTCCTGACCTGCACCTAACCTAGGTAAAATCCCAGAAATCATGCACCTTCTTCCACTAGCTTTCATCTTCTGAATCAATCTCCTATAATCTGCTATTAATTCTTCTGACCTTCTATGTCCTATATCATTTGTACCCACATGCACAATCACATCTGAATCAACATTTGTAGAATCAATCTCTCTCTCTATCCTATCCACGATATCACTCACTCTGGCACCTGGATAACATACTCTCATTCGTTTCTTATTATTCTTACTTTGAAAAGTCCTATCTAGGTATCGTGTCATAGAGTCTCCAATCAGCAATGTATCAGTCTTCCCTTTAGAAAACTCAACATTACCATTGGCACTCACTGATCCCTCCCCATCTGGAAGACAGTCAAACCTGTTACTGCAGGTCACAGGCTGATTGACTTTCGAGATCCTCATCTTTAAACTATTATTTCTAATTCCTGTAACTCTATATTTATCTGCAGACCTATTTTTAACTACTTTATCCTTTTCCCCCTCATCTTCCTGCCTAGGTGAATCACTATTCCTATCTACCCCTATATCCCGCTCCCTCCTCGCCTCGGCATCCCTACTAACTTTTTTCCTAACACTTCCACCTTTCTCAACTCAAATACTTCTTCTTTCAATCCATTTCATATTTTCCTCCAGTCTTTCTTTCTTAGCAACACATTCTCTGCATTCAAAACACAAGTAGGGCAGCTATTCACATATTCACCTCTTACAGTCCCACAGATATCACACAGAGCATACATACTAGTGATGGGACGATTAATCGTCATCGTCATCAAAATCGGCAGTTTAACTATCACCAAAGCCTAAAAAGAAATAAACTACTATCTTTAGAACAAGTTAAAAATTTTAACAAGCTTATATCTAGCTTAGCCCAGGCCAGGGATATATAAAAATTATAAGGTAGGCCTAACTTAGGCTATGGCTCAGGTAAACTTAATTTAATTTAAATTATCAAAAAAAATTAATATAACAATTGTTAAAGACTGTAGTTAAATACAGAAAAACTATTTAATAAATAATTCAAATATACCTGCAAACACACAGTATACAGGAAATCTCTTAACTACTCTAGCTTAGGGTTAACCTATCAAACACTGAGTCAAATACTATCAAATTAACTTAGACTATGGCTCTGGTAAACTTAATTTAGTTTAAATTACCACAAAATTAATATAACAATTGTTGAAGACTATAGTTAAATGCAGAAAAACTATTTAATAATTCAAATAAACCTGCAAACACACAGTAAACAGGAAATCTCTTAACTACTCTAGCCTAGGGCTAACCTATCAAACACAGAGTCCAATACTCAACTAAATTAAATTAATAACAGAAATAATCACAATAATAAGTACACAAATTTCTAAAATACACAGTTAGATACACAACACTAATTTGTTAACTAAATTCACTTGCAAATACACAGATTATAGTACTGTCTCTTTAGTTCTAATGTTTTATTTCAACTCTACTTAAAAAAATAGCCTTAAAAAAAAAAAAGGAAAAATTTATTTTTTTCAATTAAGTTGTGGAATTTACATGTTTGAACAATTATATTATAAATTTTAGCAAATATGCTCTAATTTGGACATTTTTTGGTTCCAATTTCCTACAAGGTGGAAGCTCCTGAGTTTGTGTTCAAAATTTTTATGGGTTTCCATATTTTTATTTTATATTCTGAATTTTGATATAGCGTCGGGCAGGGTGATGGACCACCTTAGGCATAACTGGTCTCCGACTGTATCCTTTTCTTTTGGATTTTTTTTTTTTTTTATGTAAATACGGCCCTATAGTCGGTCATAAGCACCCAAAAAAATAATAATGTAATTCTAATAATAAAAAGTTTTATTAAAGTTTGAATAACACTGAGTCAGCCTGACCGTGGAGCGGACCACCATTGAGGGGTGACTCGGACCATCTGTTTAAATTCGTCTTTTACGTATAAATTCAATTTTATATTTTAATTTTTACTTAATATAATAATTATTTATCATATTAAAATTCGTAATAAGTAATAAAAATGTCAATAATGATAAATAAAATAAGAATAAAAATAAGGTGGTCCGATTCACCCCTCTCCGCTCAAAAATTTTGACTCTTTTGAATTCGTTTTTATTAAAATTTCCATTATTTTATAAATTTATATAAATAATTAAATTATTTATTATATTTAAATTAATTATACATAATAAAAATGTCAATAATAATACGTAAAATACGAAAAACAATGGTGGTCTGAGTCACCCCTCCATCAATTTTTACGGCGGGGTGAATCGGACCAAGTTAGGCCCCGTTTTTTTTTTTTTTTTTTTTAATTTTATTTAGAGTGGACCGAATCACCCCTCCTAAAGAGGCGGGCCTGGTCACCCCGCCTGACGCTACATAATATTTTGTTTGTGGCTTCATTAATGTTTTCTTACTCAGTTTCAGCTTTCAGTAGCATTTTTATCATAATTATTTAATCAGAATTTAGAAATGCCACATGCAAAAAGTCGTGTGACTGTACTTTTTAAGGAAATGAAAGGTTGCAAAGGCCCTCGCATGAAATATAACTTTTGTTGTGTAGACGTTGCCAAAACTAGTATTTATTGCTCATAATCTAGAATTAGAAAATTCTGAAAATTTGCCAACTGAGAGAGATGATTATGCTAAGGCAGCTAAACTTAAGAGTCCTGTTACTGCCCCTGCTCCTTCACCACTGTCATTCTCACACGATACTTCATACAACTGAGATATCAGACTTATCAGTCATATCAAAATTAAATATGGCTGATCACACTGATGAGCCCAGTGATAATGAGCTTGACAGTAGTCACAGCACAGTAGTCAGTACTCAGTAGTGACTGGGGAGTGGGGACTAGTGATTAGTGAATCCAAAGTTGGTATTCCAAAGCCAAATATTTAATTTAGTCCTTCACACATCCTCCTTCATTTACAATCTAGGTATAATTTTAATTTCAATATTTTTATTATTTCATTTGCATCCCTTAAGTCACTTTTGAGTTTTGTCATTCAGACTCATTCTATATAAATATAATATATATTAATATTTAAAAGTAAATTATAAATATGATTATATGATACAAATGTAAAATACATAGTTAAATTAGTAAGTAGAAGCCTACAAACAGCAGTTTGCAGGCTACAACCTACTGTAAATTGTAACA
This sequence comes from Trachelipus rathkii, assembly GCA_015478945.1. Taxonomy (NCBI): domain Eukaryota; kingdom Metazoa; phylum Arthropoda; class Malacostraca; order Isopoda; family Trachelipodidae; genus Trachelipus; species Trachelipus rathkii. The sequence continues at coordinate 45,487 of JABUQX010030185.1, forward strand.
AAAACAATTGATAAAATATAAAAGAAAGGTAGTTCTGCTATTTTATAAATCATAATGGAATATTTGTTTAATTTCAAGTATCCTTATATTTGAAAAATGAAAATACTCAAGTGAAATATCATATTAGCCTCTTTATATTTTTAAAGATACATTTAATGAAAAAATCTGAAAAACGAAAAAAACATGTTTTCTTGAAAAAATGTTTTTTTCCCAACCCTAATTATAGTGGTAATAGTCAAGTTCAATAGATTCTGGCAAAATATCAATATTTTTTCCCATAGTCTTTTTTTTTATTTATCTTTCATCCCCATGTAAAAGTATTAAAATAGTGATGGCGAACCTCTCATAGCATCGGGCGGGGTGACGTGGGCCACTTTAGGTATAACTTTGTCACCCCACTTTTCCTTAATACTTGGATGGGTTTATGGTGGTCAGATGTAGTGAAGTGTCTGTAATGTGGTTTTGTAAAGTTAAGGCAAACAGTGGTTTTCCAGCCTGTCGCGACGATGTCTCGGATATCTCTATTTTTATATATAGCTAAATTTAATTTTATATTTTAATTTTTACTTAATATAGTAATTGTTTATTATATTAAAATTAGTAATAAATAAGTAATTAAAATGTTAATATATATAAAATATAGTAAAAATGTGGTGGCCCAATTCACCCTATTCGTGGGACAAATTTTGAAACTTTTTGGAATTCATATTTTTCATATAAATTTAATTTTTTATTTTAATTTTTACTTAATATAAGTAACTGTTTATTATATTAAAATTAGCTATACAATGGTGGCCCAATTCACCCCATCATCAATTTTTATGGGGGATTGAAATGGGCCAAGTTAGGCCCAGTGATTTAACCACTATGTACTGTTTGGAACAAAAATTTACTTTGCCAGTTTAAAGCTAACATACTCAAACTGTATACACTGAAAAAATAATTAAAATCTGTCCACAACTTTTCATTTTATAACAAAGCTAAAAAAAAAAACAATTTTTCAAAAGTGAAATTCTATTTAAGGACATTTTATACTCTAATATATTATATTTTTTAAAAATATAAAAACTCTAGAATTAAAGATAATCTAAACAAAACTTGTAGTACTACCGTGTGGCTATTGAATGAGCAAAAAAAAAAATTTTTATTTTATTTTTATTTATTGTGGACCAATTCACCCCCCCAAAAAAGGTGCCCCTGGTCACCCTGCCCAACGCTATATATATATATATATATATATATATATATATATATATATATATATATATATATATATATATATATATATATATATATATATATATATATATATATTAGTGGCGTACCTGGAAGATTACACTTGGGTAGATAGATATATATATATATATATATATATATATATATATATATATATATATATATATATATATATATATATATATATATAGTTCTTTATATATATATATATATATATATATATATATATATATATAGCATCGGGCGGGGTGACTTGAACCACTTTAGGTATAACTTCGTCTCCCGACTTTCCCCTAATGCACTTTTTGGAATTTTTTTTTTTTTTTAAATTCAAGGCCATATAGTAGGTAATAAGCACACAAAAAAATAATAATGTAATTCTAATAATAATAGTTTTATTAAAGTTTAAATAAAGCTCAGTCAGCCTAACCTTGGAGGGGTGAATCGGACCACCATTGAAGGGTGAATCGGACCATCTGTTTAAATTCCTCTTTTACATATAAATTCAATTTTATATTTTAATTTTTACTTAATATAATTATTTATTTAAAATTAGTAATAAGTAATAAAAATGTCAATAATGATACATAAAATAAGAATAAAAATAAGGTGGTCCGATTCACCCCTCTCTGCTCAAAAATTTTGACACTTTTTTGGAATTCGTATTTTTATATAATTTCATTTTATTTTATTTTATATATAAATAACTATTTCTTATATTTAAATTAATTATAGCTACACAATAAAAATGTCAATAATAATATGTAAATACGAAAACAATGGTCCTTCACCCCCATCAATTTCTGACAGGGTGAATCAAAAGATAAGTTAAGAACTATGATTTAGCCCTAATATGTTTGGAACAAAATTTACTTTACCAGTTTAAAGCTAACATGCTCAGTGTATACACTGAAAAATAATTAAAATCCATCCACAATTTTCATTTTATAACAAAGTTAAAAAAAACACATTCAAACGTGAAATTCTATTGAAGGGCATTTTGACCCTAATTTATAACATTTTTAAAAAATATAAAAACTCTAGAATTAAAGATCTAAATAAAACTTGTAGTACTACCGCGTGGCTATTAAATGAGCGAAAATTTATTTATTTTTTTTTAATATTTTTTATTTTAGAGTGGACCGAATCACCCCTCTAAAAAAGCCGGGCCCGGTCACCCCATAAACAAACTATATATATATATATATATATATATATATATATATATATATATATATATATATATATATATATATATATATATATATATATATATAAAGAAAAATATAACAAAAATTTACATATTGCAATATTTAGGAAAATTTAATTTCTCACGTCATTTTGAATAAAACTTTATTTATGTGTATTACTATTATAAGAGATTGACTCAAAACGCGATATAAGCCTACCAAAATTTTTAAAGTAAAGCTGTTTGTTCCTTACATAAGTTTATAACTTTTTTGTAACTTATTTTAATATAAAATACACTTCTAAAAATCACTTCAAATCATCCTTTTGATTTGTTGGCAGTGGATTTGCTCCAGTTACCGAAGTCAAGAGGTAATCATGGTTATTGTCTTGTGGCCATTGACCACTTTTCAAAATTTATTTCAGTGGTGCCACTTGTTAAAAAGACTTATCGCTGTGGCAAACGCCTTTAAGTACAAGCTGTTGCCTTTTCTGCCATACATCCCTGACTGGTTGCTTAGTGATAGGGGGCTGGAATTTATGGGTGAACCGTTTGAAGAGGTATTGCGAGAGTTTGGTGTTGCTCACATGGTAATTTCAAGTCACATGCCACATTGTAACAGAGTGACAGAGAGGGTCAATCATACTCTGTTGCAGACTTAACGAATGTTGGTACAGGAGAATCCAGTTTCCTGGGATACTGAATTACTTCAGGCCGTGATCTTATACAGTAATATGTGGCATTCTGCTATTAAGGCAATACCTAGCTAGGTTTTGCTAAAAAAGGCCCATACTTCTACCCGAAATCCCTGTTTGCAATTGTTTTGGAGGGAACCTTCTTCTAAATTCGCTCCATACAAAAAGGGGGATAAAGTTGCCTATAAAACTCATCTTCCAGGTGATTTGGTAACAAATAAGTTCATAAACCGTTATTCCGGTCCTTTTATTGTTCTCAAGGTATATTCTAATACGCTCTCATATGTCATTTCCCGATATCCTGTGGGTCCTCAAAGTAAGAAGTTAACCGCACATTATTCACAATTACAGCCATGGGTGGATGTTCCTGAGTATTTAAGGAAAAACCACAATTTTAAGACCTTATTATTGCATCTGGATAATGAATGCAATGAGGAGGAATTCGGGGAAGTATGTGATATTTTACCACCAGAAGAGAGGGAGGAAAGTAGCTTGGTGACAGAAGGGCCTAATCTATTCGATGCCTTGGAGTTGGAAGAAGAACAGAGTTTTCTAGGGTTTGAGGTGATACCATTTTTGTGCGCAGAATATTCTGCTCTGCAGGATTTAATTGAGAGTCAGGAACGTTTAGACAGGATGATTAAGCCTGTAATGTTAGATCAGGTATGAGACCTCAGTCGAGGTGTGTCAACTGATTGAGGAGTCGTTCTTCAGTTCAAGTCGATCCTCCATCATTAGTGCTGTCAGCGATCACGGTCGTATTGATCACATTGAGGAGTGTTCTGCTGAGTCGGCGAGGCCTGAGTCCCGACTATGGATTCCCATGTCCGCATTTCACCCTTCGGCATGACCATATCGTAACAGGCGAATTTCTTTTACCACTTCAGTGATTCAGTTCGAACCCGCTTCGCCATCAGTTTATAGATCGGTTCAGATGGAGCTTTCTAAAGGTCGTGAGGAGCATTCAGGGGGAGCTTGAAAAATCGAGGGGCCAATCATCGGTATTTGAGGGGTTTAGCCCTCAGTTGCAAAATTTGTTAATGTCATCTCCTCAGAATAGTTCACTGGTAGAAATGCACGATGTAGTTGTCTGAGAGCAAGCATGAAAGCGAGTGTATTGACATATTTTTCCATACTAAATTAATTTATATTCAAATTATTTATTTTCGTGAGAATACACCCATGTTTACATAGGAGTATTGATTTATATATATTAAAATACGGTATATATTTTTTTACATTTCACAAAAACCTAGAGTGCAAAGCACCCTTTTGTACATACTGTATGTAATATTATTTTTCTATCAATTATATTTTTTATATGAAATTGTGTGTTGTTTCATTTCGTAGATAGTCTCCTTAGTGACATAATAGAGTATCCAGTGATCTTTCCT
>JABUQX010030185.1:55000-62500 GCA_015478945.1 Trachelipus rathkii
ATTATAGCTGTGATGTTAATAATGTTCATGATGCGGTTGTCAATAACCCTTGTAATTGGAATGCTAATGATACTTCAGATGAAATTTCTAATCTTGAATTACCACCACCTGTGTGCTTACCAGATGTAAGTGAAGTTCATAATTTTGAATCTCAAAGTATAGAAAATATAAATGTTGGTCCTTGTAGTTTAGAAAATAATACTCCCTTAGTGAGATTTGACCCACATTGTGATGTTGATGAGGATGAGCTTCACTCAGAGCTCCAAGAGTTGGAAGAAGAGCAGGCAAGGTTGCAGGGGGCATATTGCATAAAGGATTGCCAAGTAAGTGATTCAAAACCATCAGGCACTGGTATTGACAATCCTCAAAAGCTAGATTTAATAGGAGAAATCAGTTTATCACAAGAATGTTTTCCAAGAGAACCTGATCCAGGGGTTGATGCTTGTGAAGAAGATTGGAAATTAAATGCTGATTTAAGAGATGATACTGAGGGTAAACCATTTTTACCAGTTTCTGATTCTTCAGAAAGTGATAAACCAGCTCAATTACCTTCTAGTGTACCTGAGAAAATTAGTACCAGTATATCAAGTGCTGCTGAAGAAAGGTTGGCTCCTGACCCTATTGCCATGTCAAGTGAAAAATTGTCAGAATCTAATGAAGTAAAACATGTTGCATTAGATTCAGATTTAAGGGAAAATATAGTAGATAACATTGTAGGTGCTGAATCTTCTATCAATGAAGAATTAGCAGAAATAGAAATACAAGAAAAATCGGAAGTAAATGAAGAAACAATGAGTGAAAGTACAGCTACCGATACCCTCTCCTCAACCAGCACTTTAACTGATGGAGAAATTGTTGCTCCAGAAAACCAGTCTCATTCAAGTTCAGAGAGAGTCCCTGCATCACCTACTCTAGATTCTCCATCACGTCAAACTCCAGGTCAGCCATTTTAACTAGATTTAGCTTAGTTTCTGCACATATTTTTTCAAACCTTTATTATTATTATTATTATAATTTTTATTATTATTATTATTATTATTACGTAATTATCTATCGATGTTTGATTATTATTATTCAAATATTAATTTATTACTTAATTAATTCTCTCATTAATTATATAGTATTATTATTATTACATGAAACGTATTGAAATAATTGATGGTGCATATAAATATTCCGATTATTAGTTGGTATTATTCTGCCCTAAATATGATGATCTCCATAAATATGTAGCTCATCCACTTAATTATTATGTATTCCGCCTATGAGTTGATTATTTATTATTATTATTATTATTATTATTATTATTATTAATATTAGGTATTAAGTTTACTTTTAGCTTCCAATTTCACGCAGGATGTCCGTATATTCTATCCAGTTCTTCCACATTTAAATTTACTTAAATACTAGGTCTTGAAACCAACCATAATTTTACCCAAAGAAAGTAATGAGGTGTCACGATATTTATACTCTTAAATAGTTCTCATGAACTATGAATATATAACGATAATACCAATAAACATCTCAGACGATCTTACAGAGACAAAAACGTTCTCGCAATAAAATTCTAGCAACTGAAATTGAGCCAAATTATTTAAACACAAGTAAGTTATAAGAATATAAATTATGATTAAAATTTTTTAGGATGGACCTTACTGCAATAATTATAATAATATTAATCATAATGACGACATTACATTAAAACTTTATGTTAAATGTCTTGTTTGGGATATCTTATGTAATAAGCTTCAGACTGTTAAAAATGTTGGAAAATGTTTGACAATACTAAGGTAGATAAAATTTAAATTAATAGGTATAAATTTCACCACTCCTTCATGCTGAAAGTGGCAAAACTAAAAAGTAGACATGAAGCTTACTACATAAGACATCATTTAAACCAAGGACATTAAACATTAAAGTTATAACATAATGTCCCTTATAAATTTAAATATAATAGGAAAAAGCTGGTCTAAAATATTTAAATTAATTTATGAATCTTAAAGAATCATGTTGATTAAATAATTCATTTCAATTGTGATGTAAGAACTGAAAAGTAACTTTATAGAAGAATGTCCTCAGAGGTTTAACAGACAAAACCAGTTCTCAGGAATACTATATAAAATTTAATATAGTAAAAAATATGCCATGCAAATACTCTCTTTAAGCTACATTATATATTGCGGTCCCCATAAACGCGAAAGTAGTTTTAAGAAAAAAGTTAAAATGGAAAAATATCTAGAAAGAAAAATCATTCCATGACATTGATAGCTTAAAAGTTAAATCTAGTAGTATCTTAAACAAAAGAGCATAAGTAATAAAGAAGTTTTCGATCATTCATTAATTTATGATTACAGTTTTGACAAGAAGGTCTTGTCCAAGATTCCTGAAACAGCATTTCCACGAGCCATTTTTTACGCTAAAGCTACCCGTATAATAAAGAAGGAGACACTCAAGAAAACTGGACAAGGATTAAAAATATAATAAGTAGACTTTCTATAACCAATACCAGCTCGTGTCCAAAGCCCATCAGCAACCGGAAATTACCATAGTGAAACATATAAATATTAACTTAGACGCAAGAAGAAAAACCAAACAACAAGAATCAAAACTAGATAATCAATAATATGAAAAAACGCATCAATTTTGATCGAGAATATATTCTTAAATTAAGGGTATTCTAAGATCTTACACTCTTTTTATATAGTAGACTGGATTAACGTAAATGGAAAAATTATTTATAATATTAATTTTGGCTTTCATCTATCTAACATAGAATAATCATATACCTTGGAAGAGTGCCACGGTTCGCCCCAATGTAAGAAAGAGATGAGAAAACTGTGGACATCGCTCTCTACAATAAAGAACAATATAAATATTTACAAAATTTAATTACAAAAAGAATTGGTGGTCATACATAAAAAAAACCACACCTATAAAAAATAAAGAAAATATTAAGAGAAGGTTATTTAGACAATTTTAGCGAAAAAATCCTCCTGGAAACCAATTAGATCTAAGAAGGCAAATGCTGAATGTTTTAATTATGAATTATATTAGTATTAATTATTATTATGATTTATATTATTAATTATTAATTATTCAATTATTATTCCCATTGATATTATCATTACATAAGTAGTTGTATTATTAATTAAATTATTATGATAAATAACCAACAAAAAATTAAAATATTATTAATTGCATTAACTCAGATGTACTGCGTCCACCGTGATGCGATCATCTACACTCATCCTTTGCGGCTACTGGACGTCGCGCTCGTATTCTTCCAAGTCTACTGTCACAGTGAGAGGCCCCCTGCATCTCACTAGGGTGTGTGCTGGGTAAGGTATCCCCTGACTCACCAAGCTTAAACTAGAGAAAAAAAATTTATATAGATTCTATTTGTATTAATTGTATGACTATATTGATTTATTATTTAATATATGGACGGCTTATTATTCTGGAGGAGGGAAGTGATTCAAGTAAGTTTAAGAAGTAGGTGGCCGTAAGGGGCGAATCTTGCCATGAAGAGTATATATTGCCATTAGAGAGGAGATGGTACCACTGTTCTATCGTGCACTCCAAGTTTGAGAACTCTTGAGAATGTGAGACGCTAGTCTGTCGTGGGAGAAGATAGCAATAGAAAAAATCTATTAGAACAAAAAATATACAGGTAACATAACAGTTACGAACGAAAAATAGGGTGTGATAGTGAAGGGTGTGTTGTGGCGGTTTTTATGGTGTGTAAATGAATAAAGTTGCAAAAGAATTGTTAAAATCATATAGGGAATATAGGTTAATGGAGAATTTAATCGCTAGTGTGAAAAGAAACAAAAATCGGTTCAATATTCTTGTATTTTTGACTCAATAGATGCATTGGCGAGGTGAGATGTGATTCACTGAAGACTGCCTCGGAAAAGTTTGATGTAAAACAAAACCGTTATCATGAGAGGGATAGTCTTCTCTATGAAGGGAGACACCGTTAATTGACCGTGAGAGCAAGCATAGCAAAATAAAGTTAATAGTAGTCATACCCTTTCAAATAAATAAGAACAAGGTTAAGGGAGACCTGTAAAGGAACTATAAAGGGAATATTAAGGGTCTATTTGAGGTATAGTATGGGGAATGATATAATGCTAGTTAAGTTATATTATTGGTTTGAATGAGAGTTGCACTTTAGATCTTTACTCTATAAGGGATTGAATTTGAGCGAACTAGGGACATGGTGGCATAATTAGACATTGTTAGAGCGTTTTGTGATTGTTCAATCAGTTCTTCAGCATTGAAACAAAGGTTCATCGAAATGTAGACAAATGAGGAGAAAGGAATTAATTGTATTTTAGGTTTTAATGGATGTCAACAAATAACGACCGTGTATTAGAGCTAGGGCCATTAAGGTACAGGCGCGAGCGTTGGATGACGCGACGAACTGTGAGGTGAATATGGATTGGTGGTTGGGGTGGTAGGGACTTTCTGAATGAATCACAAACGTGTATGCCATCGACTGATAGTTGTGTGCGCGTCTAAAAATAATGATAGGTAAGTCAAAGTGTAGAGGCTGATTGTATTCTTCGAACCATAATTAGCAATAGTGGAGAGAGGCCAGGGATATAGTTATAATGCCTCGAAGGCTAATGTGTGATATTGAATTTCGGTGATATAGGATTGGACGGTGATAAACTAAACGCAACAATTAGTAGACCTAGCAGGGAACGTCGACCGTTAGGGTAGAAAGGTAAGTTCAGCCAATGAGGAGCGGGAAGGCGGGTGAAAGGACGAGCAGTTTAGAACGAGGTGTGCCCTGCTTAAGCTGTAGTGGCAGCCAATGATTCGGTTTTCTGCGGGATGCGAAACTGAATGAAGGAGTAAATGAGAGGTCGATTTGGGTTCAGAGTAGTTTAAGGACCCGACCAAGAATGTACCGTACTCGGTGCTGATAAAATGGAGATGTTTTGAAGTAGTAAACGTAAGATTAAAGAACCCGGTAGTAAGGTTATTAGCGTTTAGCCTGGAGATCGAGGAAGGAACCTCACACACGTGTGAGAAGTACATGTGGGGGACTTTTTGCGGAGTAACGTGGAACACAGTATTCTGGAGTAAATAATTTTAGCAATATATGTAAATGCATGAAAAGGCGAAGGGATAAATGCACAAGCGGCCATAGTAGGAAGTTTGAAAGATCCGGTGTAGGATGGTGGTTGGGTTGCAATTAAATCCTTGTGGTCGCAACGCCATTACTAAGGAGACTAACGCTTCCCTCGCAGTTGTGCTAGGGTTTTGCATTAGGGTTATGTTGTAACCGGGTTATTGGCTATAGTAGTGAAGAACTCATGGAATCACGGACTATAGAAGAGAAAATAGACTCATTAAGGTACAATCCTGTTACAGTGTGGGACAATTTTTAGGGACGTTAGCTATTTTGTAGATGGAAAAATTGATAAAATTGAGCAATAAATGATAATAAGGAAGTTGTGTGGTGTGAAGGAATTTGTAAATGAGAGAATAAAAGAGAGATGCGATTAAAAATGGTTTGTGCATATGAAAGGAGTATTGATGATAGTCTGTGGTTAAGGGGAATGAATAATCATAAGTGAATGCGCTGGGAATGTATCGACTGAGAAACAGGTACCGAGACGCATGGAAGAAAAAGTGGGATGAGGTCATGGCAACCCATCATAAAGGAATATTTTGAAAGTAGAAAGACAATGAGAGGTTGGCAGAAGGCCAGAAAAAAAGGAGATAAGGAGAATGAACAAAATGAAATCGATGGGCGGTTTATTGATAGAAAGGGATGAATAAAAAATAATGAGAGGTTAAAGTACGAGGTGGAATAATGGGCTTGTCCAAGAAAGATCCACAACGAAAAAAAGGATTGACGAATAATATCTTACCAGTAGAATAAAGTCACATTGACAGTCATCTGAAAGGCACCAATAATTAATGGTTAAAGTTGTTTATTTTTTTTGCATAGTAACTTAAGAGAGCCTCAGGGACTTGAAAAAAGATGTAGAGTTAGGGGAAGGGAGCAGAGGTTGTTGTAAGGTAGATCGGTATCAAAAATTATTTCCCTTGAACTCAGCGAATCTACACACCCTCTTCAAAAAAATGATTATTAAATAACCGACGTCCAACTACCGAACCTGTTACTTGAAAAAATCCCATTTACTGCCACCCTCACACGACTCACATCCCTTTCGAAAGATTACCGACCAACGTTTTTTCCACCCCTTTTGAAAATTACTGACTTGAAAATTACAGACTCCGACTCCTCTTTCAAAAATTAACCCAGATCTATCCGACTCCACCCTTTTCAAAATTGTCCGACTCCTACTCCACTCTCTTCAAAACTACCGACTCCCCGACTCCACAACCCTGGGAGGGAGTGGCTTTGCTTTCCATGTACGTCATGCTCTTAACTATTCTTTTATCTGTGCATAATACGCACATCTAGTGGGTAGAGAAGAGGAGATAAAAATTATTATTATTATTATTATTATTATTATTATTATTATTATTATTATTATTATTATTATTATTATTATTATTATTATTATTATTTTTAAATTTAAATAAAAATTGTAAACATTAAGTTTTCTACAATTTAAATAGACGTGAATATAATGATTTAATCCAGTTTTTCTTAGTTAGTGTTTTGAAGAATACAAATGCACCATATAGAATTTCATGGTCAATTAATTTTTAAATTATTTTGATGAAGATGGTTTGCAATAAATGTTTATCAACCTTTTGAATAATTAAATAGATTGCTATTTGTATAAAGAATAGGTGCCAGGTCTTCAAAACACTGATTGTACTCTTTCTTTTTGTCAATGTTCCTCTTAAGAAGTGTTGTCTTTGCTTAAGAATATTTTTGGTAAATGTATATTCAAACATATTTTAAAAATAGTGTTTGTTTATTATGTTTGAGTATAGAATATAATTTTTTTATTTAATATATATATATATATATATATATATATATATATATATATATATATATATATATATATATATATATATATATATATATATATATATATTATATAATAAATTTATAAAAGTAAAATATAAATATATAATATATATTGTATATATATATATAGTATATATATATATATATATTAGAGTGTACCAGAATTCTGGTCCGGCTGGAATTTGACATTTTTTTCCGGTTCTGGTTCCGGCCGGAATTTTTAAAAATTCCGGCCGGAACCGGAATTACTAATGTACTTGATAATTAAAATATTTGCTGGAAGGGATTTATTTTACATAACCCATAGCCCATCTTTTAACAAAATATAATGGAAGCCATGTGTAGTATTCATACACAGTGTATTACATACCTACATTATTATTGAAATAAAGTTTACTCAAATATCTCAAAATATAGGATAATAAGATACTCATTAAATTCAAATTTAAAATCCAAAATTAATTTTTGAGGGAGTGTACTTCTGTGCTGGCCCCTCCCCTCGTTCAACTATATTCTCTTTCCCTCAGTGT
>JABUQX010030185.1:75000-76262 GCA_015478945.1 Trachelipus rathkii
CCTTGCTCATTCAACACATACCCTAAATATTAAAACTCAGACACTTGCTCCAGCTGCTCACATCTCTAAACATAACTTCACACTGAGGAGTGTCCTCACTCACAACCATTATCTTACTCTTATCTACTTTACTTTCAAAACTCCTTTTAATACCCTGCCAAATCTCTCTACCAATCCTCTCCAAAACTCTTTCAGATTCGCCACACAGACCAAATCATCCGATATAATAGTTAGGGCTACCCCCACTCATCTCCATATCTCCACCATTCAACACCATTTCTTGCCATCCCCACCTCGAATTCTTTCATAACCCCAATCCATATACAAATAAAATAACCAAGGAGACATAACACAACCCTGTCTTACTCCGCTATTAATCCTAAAACCAATCACCATTGACACCATTTTCTCTTACAACGCTTCACTATCGTCATAATACTTGATTCAATTCAGAAGCCTACAACCAACACCATTATCACTAAAACCTGCCATAACGCTTCCCTATTAACTCTTATCATACGCCTGTTTAAATCCATAAAAACCTAAATACCAATTTATTCTTTTTCTCCTCATTTCTCAATTCATTTGTTCAATGTAAAAGATTGATCCACACATCTCGTACCACTCCCTAACGCACCTTGTTCTTTCCAATCAAGTCCTTCAGGCACTCGACGCACTCTTTCGACCAAAATACCGCATTACCTTCCCTACAACACTCAATAAACTTATTCCCTATAATTTCTCTCACTAGTACACCATCATATCTCTCCACATAATACCCATTCATAATAAACGAAGGATACTACAAAATAAAACCCAGCTCAATCCTTCAACATCCTTGGAAACCAACAAATATTACCCTCTATAAACCTTTATTACTCAACTTCCAAATCCAATCAATCACATCTCGCCTCCGTTCTTGATCATTCACCAGTAATTTTTCATCTATACTGCAGATTTACCATTCCTCAACTTTTTCACTCTACCATTACCTCCTCCTTACTAATAAACCTCATCCCCCAAAATACCTATTCCTCTTGCACCATCAAACCCACACACATTCACATTCACCTCTTCATTACTGTTAATATGTGCAGATTCTCGAAATGTTCTTTCCACACTCCTTTCACACCTACTTCATCAGTTACAAAAGCACCATCCCTATTCATTATTCTAAGCAAGTTCCCTTTTCTCATTCTTAATCTTTCGCGCTTCTTCCAGAAAGAGCTTCCTATTCCCTTGTATGTCCCCAATCTCTTCTG
>JABUQX010030186.1:0-32500 GCA_015478945.1 Trachelipus rathkii
ATGCGTGTAGTTGACTGGTTAGTGTATGTGAGAGACTATGTTGGGAGTTGTGGCACTTCACAATAGTGCTTTGATTAGGTTCGGGTTAGTAATTTATATATAGTGATAAAAAATTGAACAGATTTTTCTTTTCGTATTAATTGGTACAAATGGTGACTTCTATAATGTTCTTCGTAAGCGCCAGTCGTCTTACTAGTGAGTTGCGATGTGCACTTGATTGTATTGCTGTGTCGTGGTCTATATCATTACGCTGCTTGTTGATACTGGTTCTTCCTGAGTGAGCGGTTCGGTATTTGCGCTCCATGTCGTGTTTCTGGATTCATATATAAAGCCGATATGAATTTGCCTATGTTGCTGTGTCGGTGTTTTTTTTAATAGCTGGGTAATATTCTGATTGTGATTTATTGCATGTTTTGTGTGTGGACCTCTGTGTTTTTGGTTCTTGTGTTTGATTACGAGTATTCGTATGGGGTAGTACTCTCGATGTCATTTCTGTTTCTATGAACTCATTTCTAATCACTTGGATAGTATTCGGATCTGGCTGTGTAATGCTTAATTTGCTAACCTTATATAGTGACTAGTATTATATCATATATTATGTTACCAAGTAAATGTTAGCTGATTATAGAGTATATGTATTGTACTGTTAATTATGAGCGGTATAACGTAAGTATTGCTTAAATCATCGGAGCGTCCATAATACTTTATGTGTTGATAGATATGAGGATGAATTTTGAAATATTATGTCTGCGTACTTGTAATCATAGTGATACTCGGCACATTGACTATATCGTGTATGACTCACTGCTATCGTTATAATAGATTGAATTACGGTATATTATTATTGATATGTGTTTATCTTGTAATATACTTTATATCCTTAATCTAATACCATTTTATTGTCAAATAAGTAGCTCTCCTCATAACTGTCTCTGCGTTCAGCAGTGTATCTATTCATTAACAATTAGTATGTAATATGTTTTTGCACGGCAACATAACAAAATGATAAATACGCTATAAGTAGTCGAACCTATCCTTACTTAGATTCCCAATTAAACATATATGTTCCTGCCTTTTACGAGAATATGCGTAAGGAGAAGGTCATACTTTCTTTGTTAAAATACAAACTATAGATGAATTCGGGCTAAATAGAATATGTCCTTATTAGATTGTGTTAATAATAAATAAAATAACTAAGATAAGAAATTATTTGATTGTGAAAGTACAGAAAATGATATAATACATTAATAATAATAATATGAATTAATCAATAATAATAAATATAATGTAAATAATAATATAATGTAATATAATAAATAATGTATATAATAATAAGTAATATTAATACTATAATTGTAATTGTACTTTTATAATAACAATCCTGTCTTAACAATTTATCATACTATTAATAATATGCTAATAATAATAATAATAATAATTAATAAGAATAATAATAATAATAATAATAAGTTAATTAATAATATAATGATAATGATAATGATAATGATAAGGATAATGATATGATAATTGATATATGATAATGGATATAATGATATACATGATAATAATAATAATATAATAATATATGAATTAATTGAATAATTAATGTATTAATAATGATATATAATGATAATAATTGAGATAATAATCTATATGTACAAGTATAATATGACTTTAATGAATAATAGATCATTTAATGATGGTATGATTATGATTCATGGTTTAGCAAACTTTTAAGAATAATGATAATGGTACATATAATGATATATAATAATGATGAATATGATAATGAGTATATAGTGATAATGCTATGTGATAATGAATAAATGATAATGCCTATAGTAAAGATACATCATAATTAATAATTAATAATCACATAATAATAATAATAATAATATAATTAACTATTATAATAATAATAATTTATTAAGTATTAAGGTTAATAATAATAGATAATAATATAAGTAATAAATCGTAATAATAAATAAATAATAATAATAATAATAATAATAATAATAATAATAAAATTTATACAAAAATTAAGTTCCTAGATAAACAATTTAATCAAATGAAACAATTGGTAAAAAAATAAAAAAAACAAAACTATAAGAAAGAATAAAAAAGTAAAATCAATAGAATCAATATGCAGTATATATATTTTATTCAGTGTAAATATTTACCCAATTTCAATGATACAATAGATATTATATAAACAACAGTAATACTTCACCTAGTATCTGAAATAGGGCTACAAATTGCAGCAACACAGTGTTGTGTATTTAATCCTCTCTTAAAAGACCCTGTATTTTTTTTATTAAATTAACTATTAGATGTGGGAGACTATAGCTTATTTCTTTAAATGAACACCCAATAATGGTTCATATAATCTTCTCTCACAATGGTAATATTATTTGTATTAAAGTACACAATATATATATATATAATAACCTATATAGTTTTATATACACACATAACAATATATACCCCATAAATTTCCCTAATAAAGATAACAAATTTAGTAATATTAATCATGCATTTATGGATATCACTATCAAAATAATTAATAATATACCCTAATAGGCAAATGTCATAATTTATTAACACACTCATGATAGATTAATGTATACTATAATGATTGAGGATAACAAATTCTAAATTTGGATAATAATAATAAATCTTAATAATAAAATATAATAATATAATAATAATAATAATATTAATATAATCATAATATAATAATAATAATAATAATAATATAATAATAATAATAATAATAATAATATAATAAATAATAATAATAATTAATAATATTAATAATAATAATAATAAAAATAATAAAAATAATAATAATAAAAAATTAGTAATAAAAAAGAGAATAATAATACTACGTTATAAATACCTAGTAATTTAGTATCAATGACAACCCATTAAACCTAGTAAATAGAAATCTAATAATATAATAATAAAACAATTAATAATAATATAATAATAACAATAACTAAATAAGTAATAATAAACAGATAATGAATATAAATAATAATTAATAGATAATAATTAAAATAATATTTAATAAAATATCTATAGTAATAATGTAATTTTTACCGGATTAAAATTATATACAATGGTGGCGAAAAGTAAAAAAAATCAAAATACCTTTTCTTCATTTCTTATTCTAATATTTTATTTCTATCAAAGCAAGTTCTTTCTATTCTTCCAATTTTTATTAAATTGATTTATCTATTGATATATTTGTTCAATTGTTGAAACCTTAAAATAAAAAAGAGAAAGGAAAGGATTGTCTTTTATATCACAAGCTTTGAGGAAAAGAAAGTCGAAAAAATTGCCACCAACACACAAAACACTAACAACACAAACATAATAGGATGTATCATGTCTCCATAGCTATATAATTTTCATAAATAAAAAGTTCAATATATTTATACATTAACTAAATTATAAGCTCATATTATCTTAAATATTATATCTAACATTTCTTAATAATAAATATCTAAATAATAATAATAGTATAATATATATTATATATATATAATACTAATTAATTTTAAAATCCAAATTAAATTTCATATTTAATTATATGATATATTATTATAATATATAATTATATAATATATATATATAATATATATAATTAATAAGTGAATTTATATATACTACTTAATTGAGCTTATTAATTTATATTATTCTTATTATATAAAATATATGAAAAACTGTATTTAGTATTAATAAATTAAAGCTATAATATATTATACATATACATATATATATACTATGTATCAATATTACCAAATATAACTTCTACATCTAGTATATATTATAATATATATATATATATATATATATTATATATATATATATATATATTATATATTATATATATATATATATAATATATATATATATATCATATATAATATATATTATTATATATATATATAATATTATACTAATAATATATATATATATATAAATATATATATTATAGTTGTAACCACAAATATCAATATAGATATATATATATAATTATTTAGATAATATATATAAGGTTAAGACCTAGATAGAAATCCTAGCAGAAGACCGTTTAGAAGTTTAAGCCAGAATACGAATAGACTTGTAAATTTAAAAAATCCCAAGCATTCGATTATCCTTATAACTTAATACTTATTCACTAATATATGTAGTACTAATAGTATTAATATATCATATTTTGTTCTTTGCTATATTAATATTATTATAAATATAAAATAGAATACTATATATATAAATATATTAATATATATAATAAATATGTAAATAAGTACTTTACTGATAATTATACTGAGTATATATATATATATATATATATATATATAGTATAAATATTTATAATCCTTTATTGTATCCTAGTATTTAATATAATATAATTAAAATTTATATAATTTATAATATTATTAATATAATAATAAAAATATTTATATTTTATAAATAATTATATAATAGGTTATATTATAAATTTCGTATCTATAAAACAATAATATAGTTAATGTTAATTTATTATTATATTTATAATAATATAAATATGTATTATATACAATAACCATTATAAAATAATATACCATATTACATAGAATAATAACTATTATAATCAATACAAGTATGGTAAGATTGATAGCTTCATAGTGCAAGATAGTCCTAGTTTTAGAGACAGTTGATAAAATATTATGATATATATAATATATATATTTTAATATAACTCATTATATATATATAAATTATTAAATTTTTATAATATTTAATTACCTAATAAAATAAATTATTTATATATATAATTTATATAATAACCTATATAAGTTATAAATTTCCCTCACTGATTGCCATCTTCATATATTTTAATTATATTAATATTCCAGGAGTCCCAAATTTGTAAAGAGAATATGTATGAACTTTATCTATTATTTCAAATATAATAAATATATATATTATACTTATATATAGCTGTTACTAATAATAATATATATATATTTACTTATACTAAAAATTATATATATATATATATATATATATATATATATAAATTTATATATATATATATAGTATAGATTTAATATTATTAAAGGATTAGCAGAATTTGGTAAGTTGTGCAAAGCAACAACTCTTCTAACCTTATCAAGGTCCAAAAGGTCATGTCAGAGAGGTCTATCAGTGACACCCATGATTTAAAATCCTGTAATTAAAGTTAAACAATTTAAAATCATGATTAAGTTCTACATCCAAGAGTTTTCTTACAAACTTCGTGGGACAGAAACAAACAGACAAAAGAAAAACAAAAAAAAAAACAAAAAGAAACAACATAATATATATCTATAATATATAATATAATATATTATATTACTTTATATACTATTTAATTATTTATATAATAATAAATCAGTACTAAATAATATTACTATACACTATATATAAGAATATTTAATAATACGTATGTAACATATATATATATATATATATATATTTATATATTATATATATATATTATATATAATATATAAATACTATATATATAATTATTAATTAGTCAACTAAAGCTTATATTTATACTATATACTACAATATATAGGTCTGCTATAAATGTTTTATAATATAAAAATTGGTAAAATATAAGATATATATTAATAAGACTTTTCATATTTCAGTCATTCATTATATTATTAGATTTCATCTATACAATTTATATAGAGAGTATCATTATATATATATATAAAGAATTAAAATAAATATGAATTACTTTATCAAAGCACTATATATATACTAAAAAATATCTTTCATAATATAATAAAGAATCTCATAATTAAGAACTCTTATATATATATATATAATATATATATAAATAATTATAATATATAGAATAATATATATTATTAATTTATTATTACTAATTTAATATATATATATATAATTTACTCACTATAATTATAATAATATATAATAAAGCAATTATATAAAATATAGCTAATTATATATATAATTACTAATTTATTTATATATATAATATTTAAATATAGTTGGTTTATACAGCATATCTCACATGAGTGAAAATTGGTGATAAAGCATAGTATATACTATATCTCCATCCTTATGAACATTATTGGAGGCAATATTATAGTGAAATCTATTAAATATATAAAAAAATTTGTATATTTGAGTAAGTTTATACATGTGAGTAGATCGTAGGAGGGAATAGTGTAAGCATTCCTAGTATAAGATATTCGAGATATAATGCTTTATAATCTTAGGATTAATATTATATACTAATGATATATATAATATATAGTATATATATATTATATACGTATATATTATATATCAATTTAAACTCATATAATATTATAATTATAATACTAATATATAAGGATTATATAATATATGGTATATGTACAAAATTACAAAAAGCCAAAACCAACTATTTATATAATATATAATATAGCTATATATATTTATATAAAGGCTAATATAATATATATAATATTAAGTAAATATAATATAATAAATTATATTATATATTAATATATACTAATTTATATTATATATGATATTATATATATATGTATAATCACTAATATTATATATATATAATTAATCTATATACAATATATATATATATATATATATATATTATATATACTATATATACTCTAAATTATATATAATATATATATATATATTAAATTAATAATAAATATTTATTATATAAACTTTTAATACTATATAATATTATAAATACTTAATTATAATATAATATAATATAATTAAAATAATGAATATTAATCCTAAAATATTATACATATTAAAATATTTAGTAGTATATAATATTCAAAAATATTCTATATATTATATATATATAATATATTTATCATATATATATATATATAATTTTAATAGCTATGATATATTATATTATTATTAATAGTATATATACCTATTATATTAATATATATATAACATATATATATATATATATAATATATATAATATATATATATATATATATATAATATATATATTACGCAAACGGCTTATATAATATAATATATTATTATATTTAAATAATATATATGTACTGTATATATTTTATATATTATATATGTATATAATATATATTTAATACTAATTAACTATTTATATATATTAATTTCTTATAAAGTATTATTATGTACTATAATATAATATATATATTTATATATGTAATATAAATATGCTATATATATAAATAATATTATATAATATATATTATTAGTATAAAATATATTATGATAATTATATATATTATATTATTAATAATAATACATCATATATTATATATTAATATAATCCCTTTATAATGATATCATCATATATAATATATTTATAAATTTATAACTTATTATAACTATATATAATATATAACTATCAACTATATATTATTGTTGATTATATATATATAATATATATATATTATTATAATATTATATATATTATTATATATGTCACAGATTGGGACCTATTAATAACATCGTGACAATTCCCGGAATTTCGTTTATATTATAAACAAATTGTGAAACAAAATAAAACAGTACAAGTTGTAAAAAAATGTCTAGGTGTGTTCACGAAGTAAGGTGATAATATGTGCTCCCAGATACGAAAGATGCAGTAGAAATCGCTACGAAGTCTTCAGACTATAATATAATACGTCGCCACGATGACTCTAATTTCTATTTGGGGTTCTTTCTCATATAGACTTGCACACTAATAAATATTATCTTTTAATCTCTATATATAATATCTTTTCTCTTAACAAAAATATTACACTAAACTTTCTTCAAATATGTTCCTAACAAGCTCCATACAAGTCGTATAACTCTTCATTATATAAAATTACCAATGTTATGTATTCACAGACTGTATAACTATGCCAAATATTCTGAAAGCGTTCTTAAATAGTGTTTCTTCTTTGGTTACAATCTAAATTCTCTCAAATTCCTTCTGAATGATTACAAGATTTTCTATTCCACGTTCTGAGTATTATGATCTTCAATTATCCTCTAATCCAATTGATAATTGTCCAACCTGGTTTCTTCACGCTATCATAATAGAGCTATTTAGTGAAAATTCAGACCTCTTTCAATAATATTATGATCACAAAAATGATAGCAAGTCTTTAAAAATGATCGTTAGATAATCAGTACATACTGGAATAAGATCTCTTCTAAATAATAGTATTATCCGTGAAGATAGACAATGGCAGAACCCCAATGTGAGACCAATATAAATCAGGATCCAAGTAGAGGTAACCTGGTTAATATCACTATTTGTATTTCCCCATTTATGGACTTTCCCAGTATCAGAGATCTGGTATGTAGAGATTATAGTATAATGAATCCTTTTTTCCATGAGACAATTTTATTTTCTAAATTAAAATATATTCTTTACTATTTATTAAAATAAAATCTGACTAAAATTTTATTCAAATAAAAATTGTGATCTTAATTTATCCGACCTGTTGAGAATAAGATATTTGTCCCGTGCGAAGTAAAAAAAATAAAATAAATTTATCCCGTATTTCGTGTGAAGACTGATCCTTATTCCCCAATATCCTATAGATAACAATACTATTACATTAATAATATATATATTATTTCACTATATAATATATAATACTATTTTGATAAATTTAATATATATTTAGTAATATAATATTATAATACATAAATATTACATTATATAATTTATTTTATTTGCTTTTATATCTTATATATATATATATATTATATATATATTATATAAAGAGTATAGAGTCGTCATAGAATAGGGATGGTTGCTTATCGATGAACAGATGATAGACAAACGGACGATGATGGAGGATGTTGAAGGCAATATTTTTTTGAAAATCTGTCGTAACTTAGGCCCAGTGATTAAGAGTTGACAGTGAATTGTGGATATGTGTTTGCATGCTTTGATGTTTTTCTGACGGCAAAATGAAGTAGGTCATTTAAGATGGAATAATAATAGCTCTAGTGGCAATTTAAATGGAAGTGAGATAATAGAAGAATAGGTAAATCCACGCCAAGTTAATTATAGAGTTACGGGTTGTATGATTCAACAGATGAAGATGAGATTGTGATTTGAAAGAATATGGAAGTCATGACAAAGGGTTTGTGGGGTGTAGTCCATGAGGGACTCGATTGAGTCCCCCAATGATTGTCTTCTTGAGTGTGTAGAGCAAAAATATCTGATGGTATTTTGGAGTTGATAAAAATAATGTGTCGTATATATATGAACTGAGGAGATTTGATGTTGATGATAATAAAAGAAAATAAAAGTGGTAGAAGGAGATGTTGTAGTATTAAATTTTGACATTGGAGTAAATATTAGTGAGAAATGAGGTGGTTGAAATAGAAGACGCATTGTCGTTTATTAAACAATATATTTAAAGACTTCCTACATACATTTAGAACAGGATATAATAAGGAAGATCCCATGTAAGCGGTGTTTTAATGAATACCCACGACTATATTAGGAGTGTTACCGGTAGGTTTCTGAAAGGGATTTAAAACTTTATCCTGAGTACGCATAAGTGAAACCTTGAGGAAAAAATAAGGAGTGGATAGTATATGGTTTAAATTACAGGCAGAATGAGGAGATTTGTAAGTACGGTCATCCATGGCTAAATTCATAATTCCATATATTGATTGGAATGTAACTGAAAGTAATCTTATTATAAGGAATGGTGAGAAAGGTGTTGGACAGATGAGAAGATAAAGAAGAGCGAATTATACCTTGTTATTGTATTGGTATGATTAAGTTTTGTATTGGTGAATTAAAAGAAGTTTGAGGAGATTTGTAGAGTGGTTTAGACGAAGGGAGATAAAGGAGATTTGAAATGTAAAATAGTATAATAGAGTTTAAGGTGATATTTGCTGTACCAGTGGATGAAGACCCAGCGAGTATATATTTTCGAAGAGGTGCTGAGATTCAAGAATTGTTTTAATATATATTTATATAATAACACTAAATATATATATTAAATAGAATATAAATTAATATATATATATATTATATATAATAATAAGTTATTATAGTGGTTATATATATATACTATTATTAACTACTTATATATTATTAATATATTAAGAAATAATAATTAATACTATATATATATATATATATATATATATATTATATATTTGAAAAATGGAAATAAATAACTTACCCATTGATGTAATTCCCCGAAATGCCCCAAATAAAGATGTTGTTATATTATTATATATATATATATATATTTATTATATAATATATATATATTATATATTATATAGATATAGTTATATATTATATATATATATATATATTATATATATATTAGGTATGATATCATATATACATAACTATTACTATTTAATTAATTTGACATTATATAGATATATTATATATTCTAATTACACATATATATAATATATATCTCATATATATAAATATATTATATATATAATATTTAATTATATCTACTATACCTGATAACTTCCCACCCCCTCAGTTTTAAATTGCAGCCCGTTCATGTCATTGACTGGACTGCAAGGTCCTGTTGATATGTCTTACTCGATCGTAAACCTTAAACATCTAATGATTTCTGTGTAAATTGAGAATCACAATTTTTTAATTGACAAAATTCGTAAAATTTTTTTGTAAGAATCTATATGTATTGTGTAATCGGTTGATCATGAATTTAAATGACTGAAGATTTGAAGACATTGATAAATATACTGAAGCAATGCCTATCTACTCAATCAAGACTTGACAATGCTTTCTAACTTTTTTGGAAATACGCAATATCGTCAAGCAGAAGGAATTGCAAATCGCCATTAGAGTTTTTCATTTTACAATGAATTTCACACGCACGATACCTCATTTATTCATTAACAAAGAACAGAAGAAGTTCTGACTACAATATTACAAATGCTTTGAAAATTTTATCCATTAATGTTTGGGCGCAAATATTTCACTAACAGGCATCATGTATTCAATATGACTAAGAAGCACTGGCTTGTTCCCTAATGATTTAGAGACTTGCAATGTATAGATAACATTATTGAAAGTAGTAAACGATATAAATTTGTAATAGATACCTAATTTAACTTTATACCATGCACTCCTGATTATAAATTTCAAAAGATGAGTTTTTTAAAGAAGTTTCTATATCTTAATCCATCTCAGTTCCACTAAGCTTCAATACTGCTTTAAATCTCCCTAAATCCAGCAATCCATTCCTACCTTTCACCACCTTGTTCGCCATTTGCTAGATTTTATGGTCCTCTGGAAAAATCTTCCTATTCACTACATCAATTTATTTATTAATACCGAAAGATGACCTTCAGAAACTCTGAGACTCGCCATTTGCAATTAAATGTTCCGGACAATTGTTGAAGTTCTTGAAGAAAAGGATTTGATGAATTTCTTCTACTTCCTAACTTTGTGAAAGGAAACAAATTCCTAGCTAAGTCGACTTCTGGAGGGGGAAAAAATCGCAACTTTACTTATTTGTGACACTCTCCAAGGTAGGTCTGTAAGCTCCATTTTTTTTATGAGTTGCTTGGATCTTTAAAGGGAACTCTAACTCTTATCTGAGGAGTGGATATGATTTTAATACTGGCGAAGTTGATGAGATGGGATATTTTCTGTTTATGTCTTTTTTTAAGGAAGCATTGTTAAGCGAAATTTGTAGTAACGATTACTTAATAGATTAGTTGAAATTTAAATTTTGTGTGTGTGTGATTAGTATACATTTGATTATATTATTATTTTATTATTATTCATATTTATTATATATTATTTAATAATTGATAATATTAAACTTATTTCAGTATATTTTCATTAAGGTTAACAACCATTTGTTATGTTCATACTAATATTTTATTTATTATTATTATATGTTATTATCCTAATATTATCATATTCATTATTAACTCTATTAATATAATTCATTATTATCATTATTTCATTATATTATTATTATTATTATATTTATTATTATTATTTATTTATTAATTATATCTAATTATTATTATTATTATCATTATCATTATTATTCATTATCATAATTATCAAATCATTATAAAACTTTATTAGAATTTTATATTGATTTTATTATTATTATTATTATATATTATTATTATATATTGATTATATCTATTATTATTATTATTGATTGATTAATTAATGACTATTATCATCTATCTACACAATTATATAGCTTAATTAATTAATAACTTATAAACCTTAATCACTACACTATTTATTGCTGTATAATTCACTCCATCCTCCACACCTACACCAAATCCACCTACTCTCGCAAAAAATTAGGGTGGGAAGATGGTGATATCAGTAAATACACTCACGGAATTAGAAAAAGTAGTAGAGAAGAATCATGACGCCTGATAAAAGAATAAGCCATACAGTGTACCGCCCCCTTTAATACGCCTTTATTGAGAACTCGTAACGAAAAACTCACTCTTGGCGCATTCTACGAAACCGCGTTATGGAACTCTCACTAAATAGTGTATTTCGTTTATATGAAGGGCAATTACTCCCTTAGCCCAGTGGCACAAATCATACCTCCCCTCACATAAAACGCCCCATTCATTCCTATTATGCACCTTTCTTCTCGGCTCTGTCAAACTCACATTTCTTCTCCAGGCATTCATTTATTGATTCAATCCACTTATTTCGTTCGTGTTTCCCAGACGTCTCGATGTCAAAAGCACACTTCTCCAACCGACTTCGTACATCTCATTACCACTGACCAAACACATCTCAATGTAACTTTCATTATTATAAATACAATACTTTTAGGACGACCATTTTTTTAAACACCAAACCAACTCCCTAACGCGTTTCATTCTTCATTTTATCAATTCTACTCGCACCTAAACACGCCCTAAAATTGTCCATCTTGAACACACTGTACTTTAAATACGACTATACCTCTTATACAGACATTGTTTCAAACTCCATCACAATAATCAGCGATAATTTAAATGTATCTATAACATATCAGCAGAGAATCAATAAATACCTATATGTCCAACAAATAAATAATAATCTAGCTCAATAAATATAGACTCTCATCTCTAATAGTCAAGCTCATAACATAACTCACCACACTACAAGTGACTCATAGACTCCCTACTATCTACTACTTCTGCTACTACCTCAACTATATAATAGTGATAAAAGAGAATAATATACTCCGCTGCTATCAGCTACTCCCTCACTACACAGAATCCTGAACCAAATAATTAATATAATATAGATATCTATAATTATATATAATCACATAAAGGAAAGAAATATTTTGTTATTGGTCTACTGGGTATGGCTAGTAATTTTGTATAGCGACACAACACCTCTCAATTGACAATTTACTTATTAATTATTCAATCCACATCTCATATATTTAATAATCAAATTATGCTCACTATATACTCCTCTACATTCATTATCATCTCATCTATTAATCCACTCACTCAATAATAAACCCATTATTATATGTTATTACCTCGTTATTGCTAATACTCTCAGAATTATATCCACAAAGAATAATGTCTATTTCTCTGTTATTGTTATTGTTATTGTGTGATAATCCTTATAGTTCCACTCTCTCTCAATCTGTAGTACCAATATTCTGGGTTTTGTTATTGTCTAGTCGCTCGTTATTCACTTAATTCTCCATTGTTAACGCTATAATAAAATATAGTATTAGACCCATACTATGTTATTGTTCATATCATAATTATAAAATCCTTTTATTATTATTATTATTATTATTATTATATTATTGACATCATTAACTTAATTATATTATTATTATTATTATTGCTCTGATTAACATATTATTATCATCCCCTATTCTATATTTATTAGTTATCTTATTTAATTTGCTATCTTTAATCTAATTTAACTTTGTGGAACACTACGCTACTTTCTCTAGATCTCACCTAAAAATGTTTGAACTCTCCAAAAGCAAATCTTACTCCGTTTATATTACAAAAGCTGTGAAAATCCAAATTTTGTTCAGGGGTGGCGAGTACCTAAAAACAATATATATATAATAGAATTAAACCTATCTAAAACATATACTAATAATACACACTAACACTCCATCTCTCTCTTAACCACACTCATATAAATATGAACCAAAACAACCTCACATACCACCTAACCAACAAACTAACTATATATACTATATATATATATAATATATATATAATATCAATGGTATTAGGCATGAATTATTAATAATAAACTGAAATATTATTTAAAGTAGTAATAAATTTATATAACATAATAAAATGGTCTTCTAAATGATTTATATGATTATTTTATTATGAAAAACTCTATTACGAACTTTAAATATATTTGTTAGTTTAATTTTAAATATAAGACACGCTTGTTCAAGTTTTAATTAATATTACCTGAGTAACTGACCTTTATCACTTAACCGACAATCAACCCTAATACCACCTAATATATAATCAATCATAACTTTCACACTCACCACTACTAATCTATCATATTAGCATAGACAATATGATCCATCAAAACCTCCACATTCCTCCACTCATAAATAATTACACAATTCATAATTCAAAAATACCCCATGAATATAATAATATAAATAAACACTAAAACAACCTCACTCTTCACTCAACAATAATACACTATAATATATATTATATATATATGATAGTGTGTAATTGTGATGAATGTGTGTTTTGTGTGTGTTAATAATTTTTCAAACTAGCCCATAGTCATTAATAAACACAAGGCTTATAAGAATGTAATTATATGAAACATCACCATCACCCTCTAAATTATCATCTACGACCAATTATACAAGGACAAAACATAAATTGCAATCCTGAAATAATTTATTAGATATTTTATATTTTTAAAGGGCTCTTTGGTGCATTAAAGTATAATAACAGGTAAAACGATAGGACCTATACCAATTGATAAACTCACGCTGGAACTGAGAGTTTCATGAGAGAATAAAAAGTCATTATTTTAGTTTTAAAAAAATTAGAAATACACAAAACCAAAAAAAAAAAAAAGAAACAATAACGCAACAGAAATAAAACCACAATCCTGCAGAGAATTTTAGACTTTCAATGTAACGAATTCACACAACAAACTCTAACTCATAAACCTTAACACTCATCAACCCTCAATTTTACAAACTAACTCACCACTCACACTCAACCTAAATACAACCATCACTCTTAACCCTAATACATACACCAAATACGTATCACACCTGCGGCTGAGTGACATGTAACACACAGGACAAAGTTTTATTGATGGTGGTTTGGAACCCATTTTCCCTGTCGAACTTGGAAACTAACTCAAATCCAAGCATATCTTGCTAACACGATTCTGATTAATAAAGACAACTACTCATTGATTTCATACTCACTAACATGTATATATACCCTAACACTCTGCAATAGAACACCACGTATGAATTTATAACTTTTACCAATGCGGCGAGCATGTGGAGATGTTGTTCGTTGTTCAATAAGAGCTTGTAGCAATCGCGACCTTACTTAAGAATGTTTACGCTTCTCCAAATCACTAAACCACATCCTAACCTACTCACAAAATAATTATAATATGCAAATGATAAGTCACGCTCAGTCTCCTATAGTTCTGCTGAAACGTTTAATGATAAGAGAGAACACACCATGAGCTCAATAAGTAAGATACTCAGATTTGACGTGGATTATAAGATCCCAACTCTCATCATATTTGAGTCCAACCACTCGCTCTCCTCTCGATAAAATAGATCTCTACAGCTTGATCTATTACGCTTATATGTTCTTCATATTCTTATATACGAGTTTCAAGGAATAAAAAACCATTTTAAACTACCATTACCGCTTTCTTAATTGCTTAAATCGACTTAAATAGATAGAACTTTTCAATACGCACCTTTCCAAGTGGCAAATGGACACAACATATATAATAGATTAGAATTGAAAGTGATCTAATTCTTACTCTCTCCTCATATCATCTAACTATATATTATATATTTCTTATTTATTATTCTTTCTAACCATTATACTCTTATAATTATAATTATATCTATATTCTTTATTATTTTCTTTTCTTATATCTTATTCTTATTCTTATTCTTATTTTATTTAATTTTAATAATCTTTATTTTTATTTTTATTTTTATTATTATTTTTATACTTATTTTTATTCTTATATTTTATTCTTATCTTACTTTCTAATATTCTTTAATTCTTTTCTTATTCATAATTCATCATTTCATATTCATAAGTCATATTCACTACTTCTTACTTCATATTTATACTTATATATAATTCTCCATACAATTGTTATTGTTATTGTTATTTATAACAAGTCCATCAGGAAAACCGTTTTGCTTATGCTTGTATATCTGTCTCCAATATGTTATGTATATTGTTATATGTTAATAGTTATTAGATAATATCAGTAATCGTTATTAATTCCAATTTATATCAATTATTACTAATATACTTCATTAATTATTTATATTATACACCCTTATTTTATTATATATATAATACTCAATTCCATAATTAAATACAGCTTTTATAATTCCTATTACCATAAATTTAGGTATATATATTCATCATCAAAAAACCAGTCTAAAAAATACACAGCCTTAGAGCACCAAGCAAACAAGGAACACAACATATACCCTAAGAAATAGAAACCCAACCACCAACACCCAAGGCAATCAGAAGTCCGGAAGAAGTAAGAACGGAGCGCATATGTGACATACTGCGACGCCGGTCTCGATATCGTTTGTCATTAATCTGTGTGTATGTTATGTATGTGTGTTGTGATATGTTTGTGTGTGATATGGAAGTTTTCCACACGCCTTTTAGAATTCGTGGACAAATGAAGGAACGGATATTCCATTCTTGCCCGAACCCCCACAGCAGTGTCAGGAAAGGAACTAAGGGACGTGTTGACAGGGAAATTTGATAAACTTTTTTCCGTACATTCATTCCCCGATAATTAGCTTGATGACGAGATAAATTTTTAAAGATATATATTTAATAAAAATTTTTTTTTTAGAACTATAGTTTGATATATATATAATAAATTATTATATAATTTCTACCATAATATATTATATTATATATATCTAGTTCTGTATTTATATTATAATATTTTAGTATATATGATAATATTTTATATTATTTCTAGTATTCATAATAATATATATTAATCAATATATACTACTTGATATTATATTATATATTATATATTATACCTACTATATATTCTATATATTATATATGTAATATATATAATATCGAACGGTGGTGGTTTTTATAATTGCCAAAATACCGCATTAGTTTCACCAAGAGTTCGGGACAAAACAAGTTCATTAATAATCCGAATTCAACTAGAGCGAACCATGATTCGTAGCACATCACTGGCGTTTTGTTGAAGTGTGCCAAGTTCAAAGGTTTAAGTAAATGTTTGTACGAAGCATAGCTGAGATGTAGCCTTGGCTCAAAGAGTTATGATTAGAATGAATGGTGAGATTATGTGGATAAGAGGAATTAGAGTCGCAGGAATCTCTTTTTCCTCAAAGGCAGGATGATTTGAGCGATCTGGATATTTCCGATGGTATTAAAACGAGTGCGTGAAATAGAATTCGAGTGACCATAAACTAGATTGTTGTAGGTGGTTCAGCAGTGGGAGTAAGAGAGTCCCTCGAAAAGCCCGTAGGCTCTACCTCCCTTTTTAAGAATCAGTTATATGTGTTGTTTACCCACTAGACCCAATGCGATACACTCTCAATACAAAGGGGGAAACAAAACCCTTTTATAAGAGAACCAAGGAGATACACAAGCCTTGACTCCGTGTCAGTGATTAAAGTTGCATTTTGTTTTTCGAAACTTGATTTTATTTGTTAAACGATTTAAATTATACTTTTTAAAATAGTATTTTGTGTGTGTGTGTGTGTGTGATGTGTGTTGGTGTGTGTTGTGAAGGATAGTACTTTATCAGTTAAGTTTGATGTCAGAGAGAGAGAGAGAAGAAAGAGGAAGTCATAGGAGTCGATCCGAACAAGTATAGAGAGAGAGAGAAGAATGTGAGACAGAGAGAGAGAGAGAAGAGATCTGGGCGGGGAGAGTGGAGAGAGACGAGAGAAGAGGAGATAGAGAGAGATGAAGAGATGAAGAGAGATGTGAGATAGAAAAGAGAGAGAGTGTTTTGATTAATCAAACTTATCATTGTGTGTAAATAAGAAAAATATATTAATGAAATTAAATATAATAATTTAAAAAATATTTCGGTAGAAAGTTTGTTTTCGATGAAGGAAGCTAAAGACTAATGTTGATTCTCAACAAATAGTAGTTACATACTTTCAACTCGAATTCCGCTTTTATGAATTTAAAATTTAAGCTCTTACTTGAAGGTTGAAATTTTATTAATCAGTTAGAGAATCTACTTTCAAGAAAAATTGTACCTTAGCTATGTTTATCTAATTAATTATTTTTATAAAAATTATTTCAGAAACATACAAAAAATACATTCCTATAACTACAACCAAGTTATTAACCTATCTACGATAGCCGCTTTAGGTGGGCTTGATCAATGGGGCAGTAAACTCTAGGGGGTGCTGAGTGGTAAAGTTGTTTAATTTAAAGACAATAAAATAAATTTTTGTCTTCATATTGCACAATTTCTTATACAGACAGTGCTGTTAATATTTACTTAAAATAAAGCAAAAGGTATAAACATTGAAAACAAAGCATGTTGAAAACAATTATGTTTAAATATTTGCGAACTGTTCATTGCTATCTGATTATAAAATTCTATAGGAATAATAATGAGTTCAGACCATTTCAGTTTATAAAAAAAAAAAATAAAAAAAAAAAAAAAAATGATCTGGTTATTTAGAGTTTTCTCTAGCGAATCCAACAAAATTTTAACTCAAACTAACTTAATCTAACCTAACCTCCTAACCATTAACCTAACCTTTTTTTGTCGCTTGTATATTATATAACTATGGAGTGGGGATATAAACGAAATCATTAACCTAACCTAACCTAACCTAACCTAACCTAACCTAACTTAATTTAAGTATTTTCCTTTGATGTCGTGCGACCAAAATTTGACCTGTCAACCATTTTTCCTGTCAACAATTTGGTTTAGTCCCCGAAAAATATATTTCTGCTATGCTTCTGGCATCAGGGCACCAAGAACATTCGAAAACGAATTAACCCATTAACGGCTAATGTCCCATTTTTGGGACGCAGCTTTATACATGCTTGAAATTAATTGCGCCAAAATATTTAATACTTTTTTGTTTTCAGAAGCTAAAGACTATAACCCATTTTCAAGTATTCAGCCAAAATAATTATATGTTTTTAAGTATCTTTGAAATTATATGTCACTAAAGTTGCCAGATTTTTGAGTAAAACACAATCAGTCACGTATACGCTCCAAGTACGCTGCTTACAGTGACGAGGTGTGGTTTAGTTATGTTATTCTCTTCATTAGTCATAAAGGAACACGAAGATTCCGAAAGGACCAAAAAAATTTTTTCTACGTACGCAATATAACCTATTTATTTTGCCGTCCCATTTTTGGGACATTGGCCAATATTCACGAAAGTACCCAAATCAGACTATTTTGATAAAATGTCTAATCTCTCATCGTTCATATTTATATATTATATAATATATATATATATATATTATATATAATACTATATAGTAGTATATATCTATATATATATATTATATATTTATATAATATATATTATACTTATATATATAGATAGTATTATATATATATACTGTATACTATAATTAATTATAATATACATATTATATTATAATTATAATATATATATTATATATATATATTTAATTATATGTTTAGATATATATATAATAATTTATTATTTTATATATATATATATTATATATGATAAGATACGAAGAGAGAGAAAGAATTTTTACCATCTACTTTTTTTGTCTTGTTGGGTAGATGTGGAGCATTTCAAACTCTTTCCACTACACTATTATAAAGTATGTATATAAATTATATATATTTTATAATATAGTATTATAATATACTATACTATACTATAATATAATATAATATGTTATTATATATATATATATATATATAATATATATAATATATATATATATATATATTAGTATATAGATTATATATATATATATAGTTAATATAATTATAATTATATTATATATAATATATATATATCTGGCTCAATCGGTAGAGTGACAGAGTGGCTGGCAAAGGCCCGGGTTCGATCCTTAGCCCGGATCCTAATTAGAAATTACCTAGAATAGGTGTGTCCCGTTGTTATAAAAATGGATTGAAAATTGTTGAGAGTTTGTTTCGCCTGTGTAGCACGAGGACCGTCCGCACTATCGGTACGATGTCTGAAATACACAGCCTCTCGAGACGCAGGCAAAGAACATCTGATCCGCCTAGGCATGCGGTCGAAGATAGCTGCTGGACAGCTGCTCACTGGTGTCACGGCCGTACCATGGGATGTGTATAAAAGGAGTATAGCCTGAATGTGATCCCGGTGTAGGTGTCTCCCACATCTGCCTCATCGGGGCCGACCAGTTGGGGGACTACTGCACGTTCGCCAAATCACGTTCTCTGCATTCAGGAATGTCCCAGAGCAAGCCTAAAAGGGGGGGAGAACTGCGCTCAAGTTAATGCTCGGGTTAGTGAAGGATAGGAAGTCCTACTACTATACCCTCAGCGCTGCTTTAGCACAGGTCAGACTGATGCTCCTCTCCAGGTAAAGTTTGAAGCTACATGCTGGACGGAATTTGGCTGCATCAAACATGTGTTCCTCGCGCCGTCTTTTGCAGGCATCCGCCGCATGGATCGGGTGTCGAGGCATATGCTTACGTCGCCCTTCTACTTGACATCAACGAACTCTCGACTTCGGAAATGTAAGCTGCAGCGAAGGAAAATCGCCTTGCTAGGGCGGCTTTCCTGACCTAAGCCGAAAAACTGATACAAGAGCTCGTACCTAGGATAGCGAATGCTCTGTTAGCTTGGAGAATCGAGCATTTTCTGGTTCGAGGGTCTTGTGTATGAATGCGTATTTTCTCGCCTTTTGACGAAAAATAGACCCTTTCGTTTGACTCGTTTCTTGGGAACATGGGTTTCCACTCGAGTGGAGATTATCTCGGGGGGCGGTAACTCAGCCGTCTAAATCATTTCTGAGGAGAGCTAACTCCGAGATAAACCTTTCCCCGAGTGACATGTTGGCCCTTCCAGACGAGAGGAGAGAGACCGTCCGCTCAGGCGGACGATGTCAATGACGCCTCTCGAACGCTGGCAAACCACAACACTCCAACACATATTTTTGAAAAGAAGAGTAAGTGAAGAAATCAGGTTCGACCCAGGAAATCATTTGGTTAAGCCTATAGAATCGCAATGACGTTGCGCTAACTGTTGGAAAAAATACGAAACCAATTTGCTTTAGATGCAATGTTCCACTTCACGATGTGTGTTTTCAGAGATTCCATACAACATTTATATGTATAAATATATTATTATATATATATTATATATTAATTTCATTATATATATATAAATAAATATTATATAATATATATATATATATATATATATTATTATATATTAGTATATATATCTATAGATATATATATGTTATTGATATAAATGAGCATATCCGGTAATATGTAAAATTTATTTTTTATACTATTTGAGGAAAATAAAAAAATTCAAATAATGCACATGTTTTCTTCCTTTTGAGTATTTTAATGAATAGTGGCCAATGTCCAAAAATGGGCGTTCGTTTTTGGGTACAAGCCCTTGGAGAATTTTAATGAAATTAACGAGCAGTCATCTAAGGCCTATAGAAGATAGAACAAGTGTCTTATCATTAAAAAAAAATAGCAGCACCGAATTATGGCCGTTAATGGGTAAAACAGCATTCAAAATTAAGCTTTCAAAAATATAGAAAATGGAGCCATGACATCCAATTTATTTTTTTTCATTCAATTATTCTATGCTAAAAAACTGGATATCTATGGAGTATATGTTCCTTGTAATTGGCCAAAGTATTTGTATTATTATTTTCTTGTATTGCTGTAGCAGCTGTTGAAGACGGTGCATGTATTCCATTTTTATTGTACCGTTAATTTTTTTAAAATTTATTATCTTATTAAAGTCTGAGGATGTTTGAGGATTTTCTTAAGAACCAAAATAGCCTAGTATTTAATAACAATAATAATAATAAGAAACTTAATTACTTAACCGAATCTTATCAAAATTTCAGTTCCAGCCAAATCTAGCTCTTGGTTCAACAATATCAGACGATCACAATCTCCGCTTGATAACTGTTGGTCTATTTTCTTTTCTTGGAACTCCAATGTTAACAAAGTTCGAATCCACCGACAATCGTACTGTGGACCTTATTAATCATTTAACAAATATGAAAACATTACAAAGTATTAAGTTTGGTAACACCTACTTTGCTAATACAACAGATGATGTAATAGCGTTTACAAGGTAATTATAAATTGTAGTTTTGAAAATTTAAACTTTTAAGAAATGTATATATGAATAAAATATCGTATTTATTCTAAATAAACTTTCTTTTTACACGCAATCAAGGGTTCCGTAAGTAAATAAAACCTGTGTTGTCTATTGTAACTATTTGCCTTATTAAAGTAACTCCCCAAATATATTTTCATTATTATTTCAGAGTTTACAAAGGTACGCCTGCTTATGCAATTGCGCTTAATTTTAACGATGTTAACGCTACCGTTAGTTTCGAGGGTACCGCTAACGTCGGAGATCTTGGAACAGTTGAGGTTAATACAAAAGCTATGGATAACTTTTACGATACAAGGTAAGTGTGCATACAAGGGTGAAAATTTTAAAATACATATAATATAGTAATAATTAGACCTATTAATTGAATTGAAATTACAGTAAAATCGACGCTGAAGAAATATAAATTAACCACGATTTTATTTCCTTAAGTAATGCAATCAACATGGGTACTAAGTATTGAATTATGGATAGGTTATATATAAATTTTGAAAGTTGTTTATAGTATACATAAATGTCCTTATTTTGGCAATTTTCGTCTATTTTTCTCTAAACTTCAATGCCTTTGCTTCTTTAACGGTCTACAAGCAAGTCTGTCTTTTGTTTTGTTTTTTCACCCCCCCCAAAAAAAAGTGCCATTCACCCCCTTACTTAAGGGCTTGCTGCAACAACTTTTATTTTAATTGTGTACAGTCTCTTTATAATTTTATCTTTAATTCCCAAACCCTTTATGGATTTAATCTCATTACCATCTGGTTTATCTATCTATCGAACTATTAATATTTGTATATCACATTCCGTTAGTTTATTTAATTAACTCGAACCAGATACATTTTGTGGTGGTTTCCTAAGACTTTCCACCTCACCTCTGCCGATTCTTCCTTCTCCATTCACCGTACTTGTAATATATATATATTGGGAAATTTTATGATTTGAATGGTCACTTCCTTCATTGTTCATTTAAAAGTACGTTTTCACATCCCATTAATCTCTTTTCTTACTGAAATTTTCCACTCAATGAATTTGTCCTAAAACTTTTTCTGCCATAATTTAAAATACCAGGTGTTTCAAAAAGGTAGCAATCATCTATTGCTGCAGTTTTTAATCCGTGAACCACAGACCCCAGGGAATCCACGAAGACTCGAAGAAATATGATTTTTTTGCAGTTAAAAAATTAGAAAAAAAAATAATGAATGAGAGAGAGCATTAAAGAAAATTAAACTTTCAACAAATTTTCTTTGGTTGTTTGTGTAAAACTTAGCTTTTCTAAGAGGTTTCGGATCTTATTGTATTAAACAAGTTTAATTTCGTTTATTTCTCGACAATTTTTTTTATTATAAATATAATGACGTTCCCTTTTCTCCAAATATTAATTAGGCCATTCATAAGAACCTTTAAAATAAACATTTTTTGCCTTTTAAGACTTTAAATCTTTAGTTAAATCTTGGTCGGCATAAAAAATTATTATAAAAGGGGTCCGAGGAAAAAATGTGTACCGTTACAAATATTGAAAAAGATTTCCTGCGATGCAGGTTTATACAAATGTCATGACATTTGCAGCCAATGACGGTACCATAAAACTTTTTCATAGTCTGGTTTTTTGTTCATGGGCGACGACAATGCAGTAGGGAGACAATTTTAACCTTTGTATAATGCAGTAGGGATATAATTTTAACCTTTGTATACCTCAATACGGTGGCTGGTGACAGTCACTTTTTAAGAGATTATCTGGTTGGATATTAAACGCTGCTACGTGTGAGTAAGAGCGTTAGCGCAAGTGCAGACTATCTGTGTCCCAATTTTTTTTTTTTTTAATCACTTCCATTTTCACTCTACTTTCCTTATTTTCCGATTAGTCTCTCTGATCATTATAAGCAATATATAATGTATTAACGTTCTTTTTTTTCTTATTTTTTTCAGAGAGAAAAGAAGTCTGGGTGAAATTTTCTTAGAACCCTACGAGGGACTTATTTTGCAATTCGTTGCCAATTTTTAATAAGAGGTGATTGACTAATGCCAAAGACGTTTCTGCCCAACGATTTTCTAGCCAATATTATAATTTTCTAGAATATCAAAGAAATATTGATGTAAAATGTCGCAATTTAAATTGTAAACTAATGGAAAGTTCATGGGTGAATACTTTGGTCATTAAAATAATACAAAACATAATTGTATGTTACTTACCTTTATGAACAAATATACTTATTTTTACAGCAAATTATTAATAAGGTTGGCAATGAGCATGACATAGAAATATATATTTTATTTTGTCTCCATTTACATATTTTTCTACAAATATATAATCATAAGAATATTTTTAAAAAATTCAACTTTACTTTCATCGGCAAATTTGTACAGAAATCACTTCTCTAACCGAAAATATCAGAGCATGAAGTAGAATTTTCATTAACCATTCCTTTACATTTACAGTAAAAAAAAAAGTCGGAATTGCCATTTAAAGTAATATGAATAAAGTTAGTTCTCACTTTTTAATAAAAGGTTTCTCTGGCGTGATTTTTTTCATTAAATGACAGCCGATTATTAAATTTATTATTATAGATTTTCAACACACATTATAATTCAAAAGCATCTTCATTAACCTTGGAGATCCCGGTAACTTCCTTAAAGAGTTCCACATTTCTGCTGTAAATGAAAATATATGCTATGTACTTAAATATGTATTAAGAGGCTTACGAATAAATCCCAGTATTTACTACATGTATATCTCGTTCATAAAAAGAATTAGAAAAAAATGCAGGACAGAAAGATCTAAATAATAATAAATAAAAAAAACTCAGGATATTAGCCTCCTTTAAACTATCACTTTTATATGTACGGTGTCACACACTGTACTCTTGGTTATTTATAATTCATGAAAAAAAAATTTTTTCATTCTTTAATTATATGCAACTTTTTTACCATTGAATTTTGACCACATTCAAAATTACACTTTCTTCCCCCAAAATTGAAGGGACAATATGAGGCGATAACTGGTAACTACTACCCGTTAAAATGACGGGTGGTTGATAGATATACATAAAGTTATTCATGACCACGGTTAATGTATCTTAATTAGGGTAATATGTTTTAGAGCTCATAGTTGGTTTTAACATAGCTACAATTAATGCAATCAAAATTATATATAAAAAAAAGATACGGACTAGTAAGTAGCCATTGTTGAAAGTTCTGAGGAGCATCAATTTGAAGAAATTCTGAAACATCTACACACGCCAATTAAACTGAAAAATTCCTAACATTCTTTATTTCAAATATTGGGTAGGCCCACATGATAAACTTGAGTCCCTTTACGTTTCCCCCTCAAAAAATTATCGAAAAGTGTACTTTATATCTATACAATAAATACAGAGATTTGAAAATTGATCATTAAATCTGGTTGACACCACCCAATTTTTATGTGGTATTCCAAAAGATCACAATAGAAGATATGCAAAAGTTTTCCGTCGTTATGTTGTGTAATTTACAATAATATTGAAAGGGTTGTTGCGACAAGTGAGATTTGTCGCTAGCGCGTGATACTGTCACAAAAAAGAAACCGACATTATAAACGATTAATAATTAGATTGTATGAAAAGGATGGATGATGGTGGTTTGGGGACCTAAGAAAAAGTGGATTGAGTCATTATAGGAGAGTCTGAAGGAAAAGCATGTGAATTTAGCAGAAGCGAGAAGAATGGTACATAATAGGAGTGAATGGCCTGGTTTTGTGAGGAAATAGTTGTGGACCTGACCCCAGGGGATGAACCCTGAAATTGAAAAGGCAAACAGTGGGGGCGGGGGGGGGGGTCTATTGTGGCGTTGTGAAGCCTTAGGGTGGATTTTTATGTGACACGGTTATTACCCGCCTCTCTATGGGTCATATTAGACTAACCCATTAACATTTTCTTCTAGTGGGATACGAGTTTGGTTCTCCATGTCTAAACTTAGACCAGTGTCGGCAATACTGTTGCAGTACCAATGACAGGATACGAATGAATCTGTTTTCTATGGTTCGCATTTCACATGTCAAAAAATAAAATAAAATGAACTGAAGGGAATATAAAAATAAAATAAGGAAAATATACTTACTCAGTCTTCCTGATAGGCAATTGGTGTGCAATGCAACTAATACAATTTGAGCTAAACGATTAAGTGAAGTTTCTCTTATGTTTGTAGCAGAATACTTCTTGCAAGTATTTAAACGTTGAACCAATACATCTGCTATGTTTTTAATATGTTCTGCGCATATAACCTTAAAAAAAAAAAAAAAAAAAAAAAAAAAAAAAAAAAAATATATATATATATATATTATATACCTATATATATATATATATATATATATAATATATATATATATATATATATATATATATATATATATTATATTATATAATATATATATATATATATATATATATATATATAATATATATATATATAATATATAATATACAGAGCTGGGCGCGCCTATAATTTAGTGCGCCTGCGCCTATGTGCCTATGCCGCCGGACCTAGTTCGCCTAGCGCCTATGCGCCTATTATTTTTTGGTCACATTCTATGCGCCTAGCGCCTATGCGAATAATGCGCCTACGACTTTTTCGCCGGCTTTTGGATGTTCGCTAAATTTATTTGCAAGTAAACTTTAGTGCGATAATTAAAGCATGCTTTTATAAGGAAGAAAAACACATTTATTAATATTTGTAATTAAAACACCGTAAACTAACATCTACACGTCCTCTTCCACCTCAATGTCTTCTTCAAATTTCCCCCAGAAGGTTCAGCACGAGCGCTGAAGAAGTTGAAAATTTTTAAAGCCATATTTGCCAATTTATTTGTAGTTAAGAACTACTGAACTAGTTATAGTAAAATACAAGAATATATATATATTTAATATAATATCATATATTAATATATATATATATTATTTATATATATAATATATATATTATATATCCAATATATATATATAATATATATAATATATATATATATAGGGGTCGGTGCTGTGTGGGGCAGGGGTTGGTGCGGTGCTACGCTGGGCTGAGAGGGGCAGGGCTAACGCTAAACGAAGAATAATAAAAATAAAGAATAAACATAAAATGAAAATAAATATAATAATAATAATAACTAATAATAATAATAACAGCGTTAGTCAGTTCGGCTGAGAGGGGCAGCTGTTCTATTGGCCCAATCTCACGTTAGGCCTAATCTTTCGCTCGGAATTGGAAGCCGCAAAAACGGCGTAACCCGCTTATTTCAACCCTTGCTATCCGGGGGGAGATACCCCCAGAATCAACCTATCATTGTGTGGCTCTAGCGGACTTGAAAATCTTCACCGGTAATCAGTTTAACATACCATAGAACATATAACAAAGTTTTTAATTAACGATATCTCAAACCGTCCTTCGAGAAATCGGTTCAGGCGACGTTCCGTTATTTCCCATAGGCGTATTATATATATATATTTATAGTATTATAATATATATATATATAATATATATATATATATATATATATATATATATATATATATATATATATATATGTATATATAAAATAAATTAAATTTTTTATAATTTAATATTTTTTATTAAAATATATATTTTAATTAAAATATAATAAAATATATATATATATATATATATATATATATATATATATATATATATATTAATATATATATATATATATGTTTTAACACTGGTTTTAAAATGATAGGCAAGTTTGCCAAGCTTCTAAGTTCTAACTTTTAAGGTAAAAAAAAAAATGCTTTTGTTTTCCTGTATTCATTAGGCGCAGGCTATAGAGCAAAGAATTGACTGTGTGCCTTTGGCTTAGTCCGCCTTTTTTAAAAATTGTTGCGCCTTTGCGCCTAACGAATTGATAGTGCGCATAGGCGCAACTCGGTGGCGCAACGCCACCTCTGATATATATATTATATAATATATTATATAATATATATATAATTAATATATATATATATTATATATATATATATATATATATATATATATTTTCTTATCTACCTCTTTTCCCCCCCCACGACTGGGGGTAAGGTGCGTGTCATGCATCGGAAAAGAAAAGCAGTAGAAGAATATGAACAAAAGTCGAAAAGAAAGCCCAGCCTTAACCAGCCCCTCTGTACCATTAATAGGTAAAGGAACTCGTCCACACCAGAAATCCACATCCACCTTAGAGCTGTTCCTGGGACCGCGACGGATCCTCACTATTGTAAATCGGTCAAGTGTAGGGTTCAATCCCCCTGGCCCAGGTGGGCCACAAACCATACCCCTTACAACACCCCGCCATTCTCTCCTCATCATGCCCTTTCCTTTTTCTCGCCTCTGCCAAACTCAACATTTCTCTCCTGGCAACATTCCTTTACTTGACTCATACACTTTTTTCTCGGCTTCCCAGCAGGTCGGTTCGCCAAAACACACTCACCACTATACATCCCGCTTAACCAACCGACTATCATTCATCCTTTCCACATGACCAAACCATACCAACGTACTTTCATTTATTCTTTCGTTTACTCCCTTTTCTTCACACCACACATTCTCTCTAAATACGTTCATTCCTCAATTTTTTATCAAAATTATTTTTTCACACCTAGCACGCCCTAAGATTGTCCATCTCTGAACACATTGAACTTAGATCTATACTTCTTATCCAGACCCATAGTCTCACTACTATTCAATAACTCTGGTACAACATACCCTCATGCAAGACCTAGTGCACTCAGACTTAGTCTTTTTACATTCACCAACGAATTTTAATTGCACCAGCCACCTTCCTTGCCATTCACAACTTTTTTCCTTAATTACACTCTGCATCATCCGTTACATTTTCATCCAACACAATAAACCCTTAAATATTTAAACTCAGAACACTTGTTCCAGCTGCTCACCATCTAACATAACTTCCCACTGAGACTGTCCTCACTCACAACCCATAACCTTACTCTTAATCTACGTTTACTTTCAAAGCCCTCCTCTTTTTAAACACCGTGCCAAATCTCTCTACCAATCCTCTCAAACTCTCTTAAGATTCACCACACACAAAACCTAATCATTCGCATAAAATAGGTAGGACACCCTCCACTCTCCATATCCCATCATTCTAAACACCAATTTCCTGGGCCACCCCCCTCTTAATTCTTTCAATAAACCCATCCATATACAAGTTGATTAACCAAGGAGCCATAACACAACCCTGTCTCACTCCGCTATTAATACTAAACCAATAACCTTTGAACACCATTTATTCTTACACAACCTTCACTATCGTCAAATACATACTTTTGACTTCCATTCAGAGCCTACCACCAACACCATTATCACTAACACCTCCATAAAGCTTCCCTATTACTCTATCATACGCCTGTTGTAAATCCATAAAACCTAAAATATAATTTTATTCTTCTTCTCCCTCATTTTCTTCTCAATCATTGTTTCAATGTGAAAGATTTGATCCACACATCCTCTACCGACTTTCTAAAAGGCACAACCTGTTCTGCACCAACACTCCTTCAGTCACCTCGACGCACTCTTTCGACCAAAAATACCAGCATATATATATCTTCCCTACAACAACACTCAATAAACTTAATTCCCGCCCTATAATTTCTTTCTACAGTTACCTTATTCCTCTTACCCTTTATATAAGGGTACTATTACAGCTCTCCTTCCAATCCCTTGGACTATAATACACCCTCCATAAACGCTTTTATTACACATTCCAAATCCAATCATCACCATCTCGCTTTCGTTCTTGATCATTTCACCCAGTATTTCATCATCTATTAGTGTGTGTGGGTGTGTTAGTGTTGTGGTGTTGGTGGTTGGCGTGGGTTGGGCCGTTGGTTTTGGTTGTTGGAAGGGATTTTGTTTTTACCATTCTTTTCAAACTTTTCCTCCTCTCACGTTCTAACCCTTACCCCGTCTCCTTGCTAATACCTCATCTCCCCAAAATTACCCTATCCTTTCTGGCACCATCAAACCACACAGGGACATTACATCACCGCTCTTCATTCTCTGGCCAAATATTATGCAGATTTTCGAAGTGTTCCTTTCCAACCACATCCCCTCACATCCATTTCACATCAGTTACAAAAGCACCATCCCTATTCATTATTCTACAAAGATTCCCTTATTCTCTTCTATACCTTATATATATATATATATATATATATATATATATATATATATAATATTAATATATATATATATATATATATATAGTATATATATATATATATATATTATATATTATATATATATATTATAATATATTATATATATATATATAATATATATATATATATATTATATTATATAATATAATATATATATATATATATATATATATATATATATATAATTTAGTGATGCCATGCAGCAAACCCGATACCATGGTTCGGTATCAGTCGATTTTTTGAGGTATCCGGGGAATTTTGAATTAGTAGTAGTATGGTATTGATAAATTTTGTGCCGATACCCTTTAAAACCGATACCACACATTTTGCGTCTTTAAATTAATTTTGGATATATATATATATATATATATATATATAATATATATAGTATAATAGTATATATATTTAATATATATATTATATATATATATATATATATATATATATATGTGCGTGTGGTGTGTGTGTGGGGGAGAAGAATTGCCCACATCGTATGTCCTGCGTGTCATAGAGGCGACTAAGGGGCGGTGGTAGTTGGGTTGGCTGCCCATACCACCTATCTCTTCCTAGGAATGCTGATGCATGCCTCGGAGATGGTCGTGGATCGCCGTAAACGGCCTCCTATATTTTCGGCGAAATTGTATGATCGTATGGGGTACATGGAATGTCAGAGGAATAAAT
The DNA here is from genome assembly GCA_015478945.1 of Trachelipus rathkii. Lineage (NCBI taxonomy): Eukaryota > Metazoa > Arthropoda > Malacostraca > Isopoda > Trachelipodidae > Trachelipus > Trachelipus rathkii. The sequence continues at coordinate 31,563 of JABUQX010030186.1, forward strand.
GTTGAAGAGAGAGGTGATGGATGTTATCTAAAAATGGGCAAAATTTGATTTTGCTCGCTGTGAACTGAAACAAAGATGAAAGGAAACGGTGAAAATGAAGTTGTGTGGGTGGTGGTGTGGAAATGATGTGTGTGCTGGTGTCTAAAGGAATGAGAGGGGGAAGAAGAAGGAGTTGCAATTTTTGATGAGTGACTTGGTGGTACAGAGCTATGGTAGACTTTTGTGTGTGTGAGTCTTAGAATTCTAATGGTTAAATTTTAAGTTTGAAAAGGTAAGGTAATGAGTGGTTGTGGTGTATGGTCCATCTGAGGGAAAAGTTGAAGAGAGTACGATTTTTTGGGATAATCTGAAATGATGTTTGGGGGTGGGGTGGTAGGAGCTTCAGATTGATAGTGTTGGGGGGACCTGAAATGGTTGGATAGGTGATCAAAAAAAGGGATTGGTTAACAGGTGGTGGTTTTGGGGTGTCGGGGAAAATGAGAATGGTAGGAAGGTGATTGATTTCCTGTGAGGAGAGACGGTATGTTGGTGTAAAGTAATATTCTTTTAAACCACAAGAGTATCCATATGTATACTAGAGTTGGTGTAGGTAGAGATGGTATCGAAGTGAAAAGTATGATTGATTTATGTTTTTGAAGATAGAGAATGTTTTGAAGTATGTGTTGGAAATGTTAAATCCAGTGAGGGGTTTTTAGGAAATGGGATTATCGAATCATTATGTTGTTCTATGTAAAATTAAGTTTAGTGGGGGCTTGGATGGAGGGAGGTGATACGGAAGGGAAGTGGGTAAATTAAATAGTGAAGAAGTTAAGACGAAACACGGTAATAAAGGATAAGTATGTAAGAGCGCTCGCAAAGTAAATCAAGTTGAATGTGGAACAAGTTTGAAACTGAACAATATCTGGGAGCAAATGAAGAACGGCAATTGTTAGCAGTGC
>JABUQX010030186.1:37500-40000 GCA_015478945.1 Trachelipus rathkii
AACGAAGTAATAGAAAAGGTCATTAATCGAAAAGTAGACAGTTGGAATAGGACCGATCCCTGAGGAACTAACATTTATAAGATTTAAGGCTAAACGGTGGTTTATCTAGTTGCTAAGAACGATCAGAAAGGAAATTGGAGAGAAGAAGGATAGATACCAAAGGATGGACGTTTAGAAATTAAAGCTTTGTGCCAGACTTCTATCGAAGGCTTGCGATATGTCTAGCGCTACAGCAAAAGATTCACCAAAATGCCAGATTGGCTTAAGGACTAAGAATCAGATAGAAGGGAAAGAAGATCGCCAGTAGAACGCTTCTTACGAAAGCCATACTAGCGATCAAAGAAACGATCATAGGAATTGAGATGTTTACAAATCTTCCTCTTAAAGATAGATTTTAAAACCTAAGAAAGAACAGAAGTTAAAGCTATAGGACGATAGTCTGAGGATTGAGAGAGGTTCCGTTTTTACGTCATAGGTTGAAAGAGCGTATGTACACAGAAGGGAGGAAGGAAGGAAGGTCGAAGTTGAAAGGCAGAGGCGGAATAGTTAACCACATCAGTACGTAAGATCAGCACAAATTTTGAGAACCACATGAGGAATGCCATCAGGACCGTATGCCTTCTTAGGATTTGGCTTAGAGAGAGCAGAAATAACATCATTAGAAGAAATTACATCATTAGGCATAAATGAATTGGGGGGAGGTGGAGGAGTAGGAATAGTTCGGGAATTGAGGCAGAGGTTTGAGCGAAGAGTGTCGGAAGATACTAGAGAAGGAGAAGAAGAGAAAGCAAAGATGAGTTGATATTCTTTGCAAAATGCCAGAAAGAGTGTGAGGAAGAGGAGAAAACAAAGATTATTGCAATTTCTACGGAGAAAGAGAGTTTTTAGCGTGACGAAGAATAGATTTTGCAAGATTCAGGTACGAAATATAAGCTGCAGGAGTTTCTAGAGTTTGAAGGCAACGGTAATTCCTGAAGGCAGTGTCCCTGTGGCGAATAGTACGAGAACAAGCAGAGTTAAACCAAGGTTTGTTAGGTTTAGTTGAAGGAAAAGAGTATGGAATGTAAGCCTCCACGCCAGAGAGAATCAGTCAGTTATGCGCTATGCACACTCCGAAAGACCCTCCCACCAAAGCAGTAGTGATTTCATGGGAAGTAAAAGAAGTACGACCGCAAGTCTGACTAGTTAGCAGCACCAAATGTCAAAAATGTTACCTCGTAGTATGCGGGAGTCTTTCCTATGGAAGACTTGAAGAGATAGAACAAGATAGGGACAAGATGATCACAGGAATTCAGAGGGAAAGTTTAACAATAAAGTGAAGGATTAGAGGTTAGGAATAGGTCTAGAATGTTGGGTTCATCTTAAAGACAATTAGGGATACGAGTACGAAGCTGCACCAACTGCTCGAGGTAATTCTCGATTGAAAAGTGGTAGTTAAGTTCCCCAGCTGTATCTTGAGAATTAGAGAAAAGTCATTGGTGGTGGTGGTGAACATTGAAATCCCAAAGAATGATGATTTAAGAGAAAGGTGAAGAAAAGAGAGAATGTGTTCTAATTTATTTGGAGTTTAAGTAGTCGAAAAATTTAGGAAAGTCAGTTAAGTTACGTTAGGAGACAGATATACAGAACAGATGAATTTAGTAGTAGATTAACAGGATAGCTTGAGCCATAAGATAAAAAAATCGGAAGACTCCAAATCAGAGACACTAGAACAAAAAAAAACATCATTGCGCACGTACACACAACAACCGCCTTTGGCTAAAAATTGAGGATAGAGTTAGCAAGGGGAACCAGATTTGGGTTTGATGTCAAAACGCTCAAAACACCCCGAGTCTCGGCGGTTAAGAATAAGAGATGAGGTTTAGAGGAGGAGAGGTAATATTCAACAAAATGGAAATTAGCGTAAAGGTTACGAAGTTTGCAGTAATTTAAAAAGAAGACTGTACATATCAGAAGAGGCCAGCAATTCCATGACGGCACAAACCCCACCACCGGACGCTGTCAACTCCAAGTGGTAATGAGGAGAGGCACGGATGAGTGGCTATTTTTGTACCCTCTTGGCTTCTCAGAAAGTAATCATAAGGCTGTCATTTTTTTGTTTTTAAAGGAAAGTTTTGTCTGCCATAGTGTTTTATGGTATGTGATAAAGGAGAGCCTACTAGTACTATTGTAAGAAGAAAGTGGATATGAGCCAAGGGGGAGTAACCAATGGACACTTGAGTGCCTGGGATGTATCCTAACACTCCATATATTCCAAATGGGGGAATATTATTTCAGTTCGCTTCAATAGACTACACGTCCTCCATATATTATATATATATATAATTATAAATAAATATAAATAAAATAATATATAATAATATATATATAAATATATTTATTATATTATAAATATCCCATATATATATATATATAATATATAATATATATATATACAACAGTATATAATAATATAATACTCTAATAATAATAATAATATAAATATAGAGAAATTTATTTA
>JABUQX010030186.1:42500-65000 GCA_015478945.1 Trachelipus rathkii
TGTTTCATTATATTCAAGGGAATTTTAATAATTTATATATCTTTAAATAATTAACATTAATGTAACATTCTCCTTGCGGATTATTTGCATTTACTGTTTTTAAAGTCTGTTTTCTTCTTAAATTCCGAAAGCCACCAAACAACTTATCAAATCTGAAGGTTAAAAAATTATTATCTTCAGTATCACTTTTTTCGCCCAATTCTGTTGATAAAATGAGAAAATCGGTAGAAAATTGTTTAAAAAAAAGTAGTGGAAACTGTTTCCCTTTCCTTATACAAATATATGTTCGCATTTCCATTGCTTAAGAATATTTTCCACTTTTATATGTTATAATCATCCTCAAGGAATGTAATTTTAAAGCATGGATCAAGAGAGGTAGCAAGCACAAGATTCTTTATCGTAAATAAAATGACTGAAATATTTTTACTGAATTTTTCCATGCTGATACTGTAGACCCAATCCCTCAAATAGTTCTTTATATTTTTTCTGACATCTTTTTAAAAAAAAAAAAAAAAAAAAAAAAATTGGCAAATCATTTTCATATTCTGGATATTTGCCGATCGCATTTTGATTCCTTATGTGGCCAATCTGAAAAATTGGTTTTAAAGTAGTGGAAACTGTATTCCTTTCCTTTATACAAATAATCTTCGCACATCCATTGCCTTAACGAATATCTTCCACTTTTGAGATTGTTTACTTAAATCAATCCTCAGGAATGTGTGATTTTAAATGGTGATCAAGATAGTAGCAAGGCAAAGATTCTTATCAATCAAGTAAAGTAAATGTGCCCCATTTTTAGAAGTTTTTTCCATGCTGATACTTGTAGACCCAAGTCCCTCAAATAGTTCTTGTTTTCTGACTCTTTTCAAAAAAATTGCAAATCATTTTCAATATTTGGAGATTATTGCCGATTGCCATTGATCCTTGTGGCCTCAATATAAATTATGTACAAATCAACAAAAATTTTTAAATTGTATAGCATTTTTCAAGAAACTTTCCATTGTTTCGAAGCATACAGGTTTTGAATGAGTCACGTGCAATATGGAAATGGAGCCGTCTTTTGGTGTCAAAAATTTTTGAAACGATATGATACTGGCTACATCTGGTTTTAGTATATTCCTGAATAAATATGTGCTGTGGTAAATTAAATTCTTCATTGTAAATTACTTCAAACTTGGAATAGGCATAGAAGGTTACATTACTTACGATTTGTTGCACTATGGGATAATTTTTTTTTACGGTCTCTTTGTTTCAAATAGGAAATCATTGAGAACTAGTGTCCAAGAGTGTTAAAAAAGCAAGGTAATTTCTGCAATCCTGCCTTGCTTGTGTATCTCTTGCAGCCATATTAGGTGCAGTTATCTCTTACTATAACATGAATTATTAGCAGGAATATTCTTCCATAACAATTTGAAGACAATCACTTATATAGATGCTGTGTGATACGTGAAAAAGGGAAACTCGAAGGATAGAATTTATATTCAATAGCTCCAATATTACAAGGCCTACAAGGGCAAAGATATTCACTGCCACTAACGAGTTCACGGGGTAAATTATTAATTCTCAATATGATTACATAAGATGACTAACGAAACAGTTTGCCAAATGTCTGCCTGTTGAAAAATCCTAACCATGATATCTTAGGCTGAGTAAAGATGCGCCGCTCAATCCAGTTTCTTTAAGTAAATAGAATTCAAAGGAAGAACTGAAATTAAAATCAATACGGCAGACGTCGAAATATTGTCTTTGAATATCATAAAGATCGAATAAAAAAATTATTTTCAGATTGTATACCAAAGGATAGAATCGGTCAAAAGAATCGGTATAATTTTGCCGATCCGATTCCGATTCCGATTCCTGAAAAACAGCCGATTCCTCCAATTCCGATGCCGATCCCGATTGTAGACGCCATAATAGTATATAATATATATATATTATATATAATATATATATATATATATTATATATAATATATATATATATATATAATATAATATATATATATAACCGTATGTATATATATATATATATATATATATATATATATATAATATATATATATATATATATAGTATATATATATATATATATATATAATATATATATTATATATATATATATATATAATAGTATTATATATATAATATATATAAATTTATATATATTTATATATCTTTCTTCTTGTCTTTCCTTCACCTTCCCTTTGCCCAAGATTTGGGAGTGGTGGTGAGAAAAATAGAGAAAGTAGTGCCCCAATAAAAGCAAGAGTCCAGTGGGTAAGGGTCGTACAAGCATCGAAAAAGAAAGCAAGTAGGATGAACATTGACAAAAGTCGAAGGGAAAGCCCAGCCTTACCCCCTCTGTACCATTATTTAGTGAGAGCTCGTCACAGACAGAAAATCCACCCCAGAGCATCATTCATGGGACCGCGACGACCCTCACTATGGTAAATCGGTTCAATGTAAGGGTTCATCCCCTTGCCCAGGTGGGCCACAACCATGCCCCCCAATACAAACCCCGCCATTCTCTCCCTCCGGACCTTTATTCTCGCCTGCCAAACTCACATTTCTCTTCCTTCCAGCATCGTTTCACGACTCAATCCACTGTTCTCTCGGTCTTCCCAGCCGGTCGGTTCCCAACACCTCTCCACATATACATACCGCTTAACCACCGACTTCATTCATCTTTCCACATTTGACCAAAACCATTCTCAACGATACTTTCATTTGATTCTCTATTTACCTCTTTCTTCACAACCACCACCACTCTCTAATACGTCATATCCTCACTTATTAATTCCTTTTTCACACCTAACATGTCCCTAAGAATGTCCATTCTGAACACATTGAACTTGTAGATCTATACTTCTTATCAGAGGTGGGCATCATACCATACAATAACACAGGTTAACAACATACCCTTCAGTAAGAACTCTAGCCGCACTCAAGACTTAGTCCCTTTACATTTCACCAACGATTTAATTGCGCTTCGCATTTGGAGTTTAAAATTTTAATATATAGCGGATGGAACAATGATTTAATTGCGCACCAGCCACCTTCATGGCCATTCACAAGCTTACCTACGTGACCTTATGTTGCGAATCATTTCGTTCCACTTCTCGTCCGAACACTATACCCTAAAGAATTTAAACTCAGACACTCTCAGGTCTGCTCAGTTCATTCTAACATTAACTGTCCCACATGGGAACGAAGGACTGTCCTTCACTCACAACCATACACCCTTACTCGAATGTACCCCCTGTTTAAACGTTACTTTGACGAAAAACCTCTACCGAAACTTGTTTGAAAGGTCGAATTTGACAAGGCCTACCCAAACTCGTCCACCAATCCTCTAAACGTACTCTTACGCAGAATGTCGTCCTAGACAAAGAGAAAAACTAGTGCAAAAGAGTCTTGATGCCGAGCAATACAATAGGAGGCACCCCTCCACTCCGTCAGAAGTACCAAGTGTCTTTGTGCCATCATTCTAAACCATTTCCTGCCACCCCCCACCTCGAATTCTTCATAACCCCATCCATATAACAATTTAGAAAACCAAGAGACATAACACAACCGCTGTCTCACTCCGGTATAATCCTAAATCCAATCACCATATTGACACCAATTTATTACTTACACACGCTCTCACTATTCGTCATACATACTCTTGATTCCATTCAGAAGCCTACCACCAACACCATATAATCACTAATACCTGCGCCATAAAGCTCCCTATTAACTCTATCATACGCCGTTGTAAATCCATATAAAACCTAAATATAATTATTCTTCTTCTACCCTTCATTTTCTCATTTGTTTCAATGTTAAAGATTTGATCCACACATCCTTCTACCACTTCTTAGTGCGCACCTTGTTCTTCACCATCAGTCCCTCAGTCACTCGACGCACTTTTTCGACCAAAATACAGCATATACCTTCCCCTACAAAACACCCAATAAACTTATTTCCCTCTATAATTTCTACAGTCCCTTTTCTTCCCTTACCCTATTACAGGGTAACTGAATTTACCGCTCTCCTCAATCCTTGGAACTTATACCCTCCCGATAAAAGCTTATTACACAACTTCCAAATCCAAATCCAATCACCATCTCGCCTCCGCTCTGATCATTTCACTAGTAATTTCATCTATACTGGCAGATTTTACCATTCTTCAACTTTCTCACTGCGTACCCATTACCTCCTCCTTACTAATTAAACCTCATCCCCAATACCTATTCCTTCTTTGCACCATCAAAAACCACACACATTCACTAACACCTCATCATTACTATGAGTATATGATTGTGCAAGATTGTAGTTCAAAATAGATGCTCTCTTTCGCACACTCCTCTCACGATTCCTTAGTTTTCTCAGATTAGGCGAAAGAGCCACCATCCCTATTCATTAATATTTTGTAAGCAGGTTATGTTCGCCCCTGATCTCCCATCCACTTCTAGGTAACCTTTCCGCACGCTTCGCGTGTCCGAGAGAGAGCTTCATTCCTGTATGTTCCTCATTCATCCTCACTGTACCCAACCAACTGTTCAAATTGTACGATTGACCTCTTTCTTTTTTCATCACTACGTATGTATATAGAGCTTGTCCGAGTGTCTTGTCTCTCTTTCGCTCCTTATATAATTCCAAGCATCTTTCTGATTGAATCTCATCTTTTGCTATGTTGCAGTAACATTCATATGCGACTGCCTTCTCTTATGTGACTCCTTTGAAATTCTCGCTCTGCTCATCACTCTCTGCACTGACAGCTTCCACATTCGTTTCAACTATAACATTTGTTCATTCAACTGAGGCCTTTACTTTAGCACATCCCAGCACCACTGTGTCCTTTGGACTGGCGTTTCTTTTATCTACGTACTTGTATCACATAGTTCTCTATTCCATTTGTGTCTCTCAGTATTTTTGCCGATGCTTTCTCAGTTATACAAAGCTTCCGTTTTACACCTTCCAAAATCGTATGTGTTACTAGGCAGCAAACATGCGGTAACATTAACTGGTGATACGTAAAGAATATATAACTTAGAGCTGCACTATTATAATACTTCTCCACTCCTTAATATATATTAATAAATACCTAGACTTAACCTTATCGTTAATCTACCTTTCCTCTCCATATCATAAAATATGACCCTTAATATCTACCCCTACATAAACTTATAAATGATTTACTAATAGAACATAACATTAATAGATCTACAGAATTAAATTCTCTCTCATTTCACTATAAACCCCTTACTAACTGATATTAATCATCATCAACACATATATCACAACTATCTACTTTTCTTAAACCAAAACATCAGCAGTGTTATATAACTTATTTCACTTTCTATTTAACTAAATACTTTTTATAATAGTATATTTATATATATACACTCTATAAGGATATAATTATATATATATATTATATTAATTAATAATATATATTATATATATATATTATAATTAATATATAATATATATATATATATAGTTATATATATATATATGATGAATAATATTATTAATTATATAATAGTATATATATAAATATATATATATATATATATATATATATTATATATATTATTATGTAATGTGATACAGATATTAATCGGAATCAGCATTCGGATAATTGTGAATATGAGAATCGGTAATATACTGTTTTTTCAGGAATCTCGGTAATAATCGTAGTTTAAATCAATATATAGATATAATTCAGTGCAAAATGGTAGTATAAACACAACTACAATGAAAATTAATATCTAAATCATACAGAATTACTTCTTTGACCGATTCGTTTGGAGAAACATATACTAATTTCTGTAACAATAATATTGTAATACGCAATCCTAATTGTATAGATATTTACTAAAACAGAGAGCAATTATTTCTCGAACATGAACATTTCTCATATTTGCCCGTGATCAAATATATGTAATTTTATTTAGGATTTCAACAAGAGTAATTAGGCTTACTGTAATGCATATTAATTTCACAAATATAACAATGATATTGTGTGATAAGTAGGAGAGCACTAGCTTCAAGGTATTTGGACATGATGTTCGCTATCTAGTAAACAGTTGGGCTGTTAAAGTAATCAAAATTGTTTAGCAATCAGAGCAGCAGAGCAGCTTTTTTTTTAGGACTCACAAATTGGTTCTTAGCTGTAAGATCTTAAGCTTATGTATATATTTTGAGAATTATATATACCCGTGAACTTCGTTATTAGGCTGAGCAGTGAAGATTATACAGAAATTGTAGACTTGTGATTTTTAAAAATAAAATTAGTAAACCGAAACTTTAAAAAAAATTATAAATAACCCTGCAGCTCCTCACTACATTGCCAGTGTTCCCGCTTATTCAACGAACCAGCTGTCATACATTGTCTGACACAGTTGCAACAGCACATCAATATTACAGATAGAGAATTCTCGAGATCTTCGAGTAAAAAACGTGGGTGGGGTATGGGAAGGGAGGATGTCAGAAATAATTACCTCTAATAAAAATTCAAATGATAGGGGTATAGAGACTTGATAAGAACGGACAGAGTGTTTAGAATTGGGCGTTCTGATTGCAAGACTTTATCATAGGCATGGAGACAAAAGCAAGAGGCTTCCAGAGTAGATTACCTGCTTCTTATTATGCAATAACTCAAGATGCATTACCTAGTTTCTTCTCAATGCAGGTCCAATATGGTTTATGATACAAGAAAAGAAGCATCGTAAAAATTAAAGACCAGTATTAAATCGATTGATCTGGCTCAAATACTGTGCAATGCACGTTCTAACTATTACCAATTCTTGGATTGGGGAGATTGACTGAAAGTAAAAAAAAAAAAAAATTTACCTTTATACTCAACTCACTAAATCGACATAGCTTCAAAGATTTATGATAGGAATGCTTAAATGCAAATCTTAGAAACATTAAAAAAATTTTTTTTTACACAAACAAAAAAAAATTTAAATTCATGTATAAAACTTATACCAGTAGTAGAAGGCCTCACTCTAGTCAAATATAAAGTAAAGGAGTGCAACTAGATAAATAAAATATGTTCTTTAACACATATCTAATTTTTCAAATACAAAAAGAGCGTCTTCTTTGATTCATTATGTGTGCAGAACTGTCTCCGTCATCTTATCTATATAAATTGATGGAAGTAGAATTGTGTCAGAATGTTAAGAGTAGCTGAGATGGAAGTGTGTTGTAGGTGAAAAAATGATAGCTAAAAATGAGCTTAAAAATTTTTGTTGTGGAAAAAAATTTTGATGAGCCACGAAGTGAGATCGTGAATTTGTTCAAGTGTTCTAGGCAATATACTTTCACACTGTAAATGTAATGATTTTTATATTGCATAATATCTGTTTTGATTAAAAGAATAGTTCTACATTAGACATAAACTAGATTTATAATTAATATACTTAAGTTGCTCATTGTTGCGGTGACTATTTCACCAGGTTCTACGAGGTATTTCAAAGCATATTTGAATTAAAATTTCAAGTGAGAGATATAATGATAAATAGACTGTATTACCGGCTCTAAGAATGTTTTCAGATATTAGACTATTTTTATGTCTCATATTTATAAATAGATTTCTTTCAGATATGTCTTTATAGCTGATCAAAGACGTATTAGAGCGTGATTTCAAAAGTTCTTCGAATTGTATTAGCCAATCACATATCGTATTGAAGAGAGAGATTTAGATATTATATTTATTACATATATAAGTGTATATATAATATTTGGGAGGATAATTCTTAACACAGTGACTGTATTGTACGCTCGAACTTGATAAAACTACCCGATGGAGATTGCCTGAAGACTGAAATGAACCTGTTTTATCGTTAGTAGTGTAAAACCCAATTTTCAATTGTGATGCACAACAGGAATCAATGAGTGCATTAAGTTTTTTTACATTTGCTATTATATTAATCTCACTAATCATATGTATAATTATATCATATTTGTGCTATTTGTTTTTTTAAAGAGTGCTCGCTAGGATAACATAGAAAAAGATATTCTATATTTGACTTGCTTGCAGGGTATGTGGTGATCAATACACACAAGTACTATGCGCGAAGAGACGTCGAAGAGGAAGATATCCAAGTAGAGAAATATTCTCTAATTATACTATAACAAACCTTGGACTGCGTTACTTTACTGATAAGAATCTTTGTGCTGCTCAACCTCTCTGTGAAATCCATGTATGACTCGTTCTAAAATTATGAATAGACCTCTCTAACCTCTAATTAGCGTAAAAATTGATTTATTATGTAGTACTCGCAACCCTAGTAATTAAGTGGAAACAAAAGTATTCTAAAGTCTCATTTCTGTTCAATGTAATAAGACAGAACGTAAATCATATCTTCTAGTATCTAATTAAAACGTGGATATTATAGAGCACACAATTTGCCAAAATACAATTAGAACCTAGAATGTTCTTGCAGATTTGTTTTTCTCACCTTTATATACACACCAGAATTGGAGACAGCCTTACAAAAGTGATGTATAGCGATGTACTTAATTAGTATCACCATTTAGAGAGATATTGCTACAGTTTTCGATTGTTTTCGGCTGCAATAGGTTAACAGTGAAAAAGAGTAGCGATACTTTTTATCACTAACAGTGCTAAACTAGAAACACTCTATCTCTATTGTTGTGACGAATATATGCTCCACCCATAATATTGTCAAATTTTCACAAAATGTTTATATGTTCATTTATTAACATGTGATAAGCTTACACATGAAGTCACTGCGTCTAAACTTATCTTTTTACCAATATACATATAGTAGCAGAGGTTTCTATTAATAATTTTATCAGGGAAAGATCTTCCAAACTCGCATATGAGTCCAGCTGCATCTGGAATAAAGGTAAGCTTCGAGTTTCTCTCTTATACTGATGCAAGGCTATGGTGTGAGGGAGGCTCGTACACCTTACTAGAAACATTCATAATTGATATGCTCGTCCTCCGATTTATCGTGGCACACTAGAGGGAAGCAATGTTCAGTTAAGATATTATGGAGAACCTACAAGCGAGATCAATATATATTTCTCCTTCACTCACAAAACATAACCCAATCGATATGTCTCATACTACAACACACTACTGGCGTTGATGGACTAATGTTAAATCGTTTATTTCTCCTCACCAGAATCATAAAGATCAATATGATATTAATTTATCCCCTAACTCTATATAAATATCTGCATTAGAATCATTGCTATAAGTATTTCTTGCACAGCTTAGTAATTAATTAAAAGATAGGAATATTTTATCTTTCAACACAGAGAAAACAGAAATACAGCTTTAACTATATATGAGCATTAAGAATTTATTTTATCATTAGGATTACATTATTAAATTTTTTTCGCACTATGGTGTGAAATAAATAGAAGAGGTGAATTAAAACTAATTGGTTCACTAATTCTAGTCTGATAATAGGATAAAAGTTGTATATCTAACTTATTCTTGGATGAATCGATATTATCGCTGTTCACTGGTATAACATTAATTTATAAGGTTTAAAATATCTAAAATTAGTTGATTTAGGCAAAATGCATCTTATATATATATATATATATATATTATCACTGATATATATTATAGTAGTAGGCTATAATATATATATATATATATAGTAATATTATAAATGATGGAATTGATATATCAAGATCATTCTATCTTTACAGATACTAAAAAACTTTTCTCCCCAATAAATAAGGTTGTTCAATGGAAGTTGTTTTCGTATGTGACAATTTTCCATCAAAGTATATAATTAAGAAAAATACGTACGGTAATATATATTATAATAGTATATATATAAAGATTGAGATCAGAGAGTAAGCGCAGATGCAGGAAAATACCCATGGTCATCTTCCTTCGAATCTACTGCGTTATTCGGAAATCTGTTTCACATTTTCTCTGGTCACAGGGAGCTGATTTGCGATACTCGGAATCGGCAGGGAAAATTTTATGGAAATTTTGTTGTCAGGGCTAAGCACACCTTATTACCTAAACTAAAGATAAGATGTCACCAGCCTCTTTTTGGCTCTCCGAACTGTAATTAATAAATTTCTGGCCTCTTAGCCATAAAACATCTTACTTATACAAACTTTTGTAAATTTGCTAAATATCATAAATTTCGTATTATTACATATCTCAGTTCTTGTTAAATAACTCTCCTTCTGTAAAAAGCTTAATAAAGTCTTATCTCATGAGCTTTTTGCACTCATTTTAATTTAATTCACTCTTCTTAATGTACTTAAATGCACATCCTCCTTAAACTCCTTTCTCTCTACATCTCTCTTACAGATATTCTCTCAATGTCTCTTATACACTCAGCGATATTATTTAACATGATCTAGTATTAGCTATGTGAGATCTATGAGATTTTATGAACTCAGGTATAATAAAGGCTTATGATTAGGTCTATGAGGATGGCATCTTATTACTCTACATGATGTTTATATTTAAGGAAGTTGTTGCTTTACTAAAGTGGCTTACATGTCCTTGGTTCAAATCACTCTGCTCACTTCATATGTCAATTTAATACTAATATTAATTTTATACCTCTATATGTTTAGTGATAACGTCACACATATGTGATCTAAGCCGTAATCTCCCCCCACAAAAAATATAGATTTATATAAGCAGCACTGTATATGTTTTACTAATTAGCAAGTATAAGTGTTCGTCACGTGTTATATCAGTTCTGCGATTGTTTGCAATGATACTCTCACTTTTAGGAATGAGATTTCTAAGTTGAATATCTCTCCTCACTCTCCTGATCGATCTGGGAATCTCAGTTTGATTTTGGGTGACATGCAAATGTTGTTTAAATCTGACTGATCTCTAAAAGTCAATTCGCTTGGTTGATAGTTTGCCAAATTCCTCTCTCTTACATGTCTTTCAGACGCCTAGTAATATTTACTGAGAGACTTTGCTCCGAGTCTCTCTTGCGGGAATCTCGTTTTTATTATTTATAGGAGTCCTTCGTTTAAGGCAATTATAAACTATGTGCCCTACCTCAGAATGATTTGACTAATAATTGTCTGATAAATGCTTTTGGATATTCCAATATTATTTTATTTTCTATTTAAATATGGCAAGACTCAAGTCTCGAGGAATGTTCTTAAATGACCTCAACGTGAATGCCTTTAATTATCATTCTTATAGTAGAATCAAGTTTCTGTTATTATTTATATGGGTTCAAAGGCAAATCCGTTCAATATACTCTATCTGATCTCGAACTGTACTACGTACTACTACCTGCGAAGTTCTATTTTCAACTTGCCTCCTACTTTATTCCTACTATTCGACTTCGCACGATCTCCTCTGCTGTCATTCTAATCGGTTTCATTCTTAGCGATAGATACTTCTGAGCCTCACTAAGTCCTCCTCACTTTTATTCATTAGCATTCTCAAGTTAAAAATTACTATGTCTTCCTGCTTTTCGCATCTAGTGATATTGCTATTATTCATCTTATAATATAAGCTTTCTCCAAGTCTATTATTCTATCATCCCGGTTGTGAGTATATAGGTCTACTAGTTCGAGTAACCTTGTAGTAATTCAATTATCTCATTTTAAAAAACCTCATAGCTATTCTTACATATCTCCTCTCTCAAAAATACATCATCCCAACTTCCTCAATATACTTACCTTCGGTACAGCTCTATATAATCGTGTCACTTAGATGAACATAATATTAATAAAACATTTACTTTAGTCTGATAACTAATATTAAAACAAACATAATATTGTCTTTAGTAGGAATAACCTTAGATATATCACAATGGGTTGCTTAAGGTAGGCTACTCAATAAGACGCTGTAGGAATTCTGTTCAAGCTAGTGTGAATTTTTTTTTCTATTTATTCTGCACATGAGCTTAATACTTCCAGTCTAATATAAGGGTACGTTTATCGTCGTGTTGAGTTGCTGTTTCAACATTTCATGTGAGGCCTCTGAGCTACACCATTCTGATATTTGTAGATAGTATAGGTGTGTGTCTTAAATGCTATAAGAGAGACTAATAAACTGGTCCCCTATTTCTAATCTACTGTGACCACTATATATATATCTAATCTATGCATATAGCGACATTTGGCTCCTATGTCTCTTTTCATATATAATGGTATCATATATTAATAAACTAGATAAGGTGACTCAAGGGTAGATAATTGGATACATTTACATCAAATTCACATACAAAATACTAACTCTACTATTGTGGTTATGCCTATCCTCTCCTTTCCAGGCAACTGCTGTTCTGTTGGAACTTTATCTTATGCCTCATCTCAATGTATTTTATTTACCTTATATACTGCTGCTATTATTATTTTAATAAACTAATAAATATACTCAAGTCAAACCCGCACTCAAAAGGAGTCACTTTTTGCGTTAGTATATTTGAGCTTGTGAGTATGTGTTGCCCATTAATATATAATTAGTTCTGTCTCAACTTCATTGATAAAGTGACTCCTATCATCTTTCATCATCATCAATTCGATGACTCAATCTGAGAATCATAATACTCAATCATCATCAAATCTATCATTCATAGCATCATCTATAATATCATCATCTTTTTTTTTTCATGCATATAGACGGGTGGATTAATTGAGTCGATGACATGTTCGAGAATAGAAAGTATTAGTATAGTAAATATTGAACAAAGTTGAATAATTGAAAAGCTACAGCTCATTTATATCCGCTCATCCCCTTTATATTGCCTATTAGTATGATGAACTCGGGCGCAGTTATAGAAATCTACCTCATATGAGATGAGCTTCACTAGGACCTCGCTGAACTCAGCTAACCTTACGTAATTGTCAATAATCGTCATAATATAGTTAGGTGATCACTCCCTTAGTCAGTGAGTGTAGTACGCCTAAAACCATACCCTCTCCAAAACCCCTGACTCAAATTTCTAACTCCTTAATTATGCCCTTATTTTAATGCCTCTGCCAAACTCACATTATCTCTTCTCCAGACATTCCTTATTAACTTTGATATATATATATATATAGTAATAATTAATATATATATAATTAGTATATATATATATATATATATTATATTAATATTATTATTATATATATACTATATTAATATAATACTATTAATCTATAATATGATATAGTAATTACATAGTGTGAGTAGGGTAGTAAGTCGGGTATAAGTCGAGCGTTTTCAGGGGTAGGAGTCGGATGTCAAGGGAAGTTGATTTTCCAAAAAAGTGGATAAGTACAGAGTGAGAGTCACTGAGAGGAGTCTATGTAAAAAGTAAGTGGATACTCCTTATATCGATAGCTCCTAACCATATACAAGTTATTAGTGACTCATATGAAACTTTGGCAAACATCAATTTCTATACTTGATAGATAATAAATCAATTTTTATATTGTTAATAACGACGCTACATTTTTTTTATTTTTATATTTGTTCAATGGGTTTCTCACTTCTATTGAAAAGTGATGAAAACGGTTTATGCAACTGCCCAAAAAAATACATTCCCATAGAGAAATAAAAATAAAAATAGTATACTATTGACTACTTTGTGTATGGTTGCTAATTAACGAATTAATTACAACTCAAGTCTCGAGCAGTAAGCTAATTAATAATCCAATAATAATATAAAGGTATTCAGTATCGGTGATTTAACAAGTGTTTTTATAAAATATAGAGGTCACACTCCAATTCATTAGATAGTTAGCGAAAAAAGCTATCTATAGTTTCTGACTTAGAAGATAAATTATACCGATTTACAAAGTGATTAAAACAACTGTGTCAACTGCCCAAAAAAATACATTCGCATAGAGACATAAATACGATTGAAAACAAAGTTTCAGAGCTTTTATTATCTTTTATTAGAAGCTAATCGAATGAAAGTTAAAAACAACACTAACAAATTTAATTTTTTTGCCTTGTCGCCTCAATTCCCGAAAAAAGATTGGATCCTGAATAACAAAGTTTTAATCTCCTTTGTCGTTTGATCATTGCTCTTCAGTTTCAGTTTCAATTTCAGTGAAAGCTAATTCTAGATAATTTTTTGAGTGGTGTTTCTACCATGGTGAGTGTCATGAAGGCTCTGGGCTTTTCTATCAGATATATCATAAAACAAAGAAAGAGGAATAAAAGGCTAATAACTGGAAAGTTGGCCTTAATCCATCCGTGACGTAAAGTAAATTATGTTGGATACTGCTTGTCTCAAAGTCAGCCGTAGGTGTTTTTAGGAGGTTAATAGAATATTAGAGAATTTTGGTCCTAATAATAATTTTCTATCTCAATTCCTGGAACAGAGGAAAGGCTTGGATTTCGATTAGTTATTATTACTCGGCATGAATGGGGCTTCATGACTTTGGGCGTGAGTCAGCGGGCATTGCTGACTATGCGGTTTCAGTGGCCATGGCGCAGTGAAATGTACATCATCGTGTGTTTGCCGTCTAGCAATGTTTTTAAAACAATCATTCAGCAATTACTGCCAAACGCAAGTTCAATGTGGAGCGTCGAGGTACAATTCCAGATCGATACACTATACCCCGATGGGTTGGGGCATTTAGAAGTACAGGGTCTGTCTTGAAAAAGAAATCCACTGGCCTTCCCCATTAAGTATGGACTCCATAAAACATGGAAGCAGTGAGAAAGAGGGTTCATGCTAATCCCAGACGTTCTGCTATGCGCCAGACATTAGCTTTGGGTACGTCACGTCGTTCACTACGTGCATCTTAAGCGACAATTTCAAATTCGATCCATGCAAAATAAGGATTGTCCAGCAGCAGCCGAAGAGGATTTTGTACAGCACATGGAGTATTTTGAGAACGTGCTAGCCATTCTTACATATAATGCTGATGCAGTCGTAATGGTGAGTGACGAAGCACATTTTCATCCCAATGGATTTGTAAACAAACAGAACTTCCGGATCTGGGCTGAGGAAAACCTACGAGAAATACATCAAACACCTATCCACAGCTCAAAAGTGACAGCATGATGCGGTGTTTATAAGGTAGGGATCGTTGTTCTGTATTTTTTTTGAAGAGCGGCAGGCCCCAGTTTCAGTTACGTCGGTCCCCTATATTGATACCCTATGTTAAAACAACCTGCATCCAGAATTCCATAGGTGTGACTTAAACATGAGGGAAATGTGGTTCTAACAAGATGGTGCAACAGCTCACACTGCGAAAGCATCAATGGATGTTGTTCGACGTATGTTCCCCCAACATGTGATCTTCTGACTCAGCGATATTTCTTGGCGCCCACGTTTCCCTGATCTATCGATTTGTAACTTTTTTTTATGGGTATACCTAAAGTTAAGTGTGTACACGAACAAACCACGCACGATCGAGGAATTGCAACTTTCCATTCGTCAGGAAATCGCAAGTGTACCGGATCAAATGTTGGAGCGTATGATGCGAGGTTTTGAGAAGAGGGTCCGAATGTGTGTCAGCAAATTTTACGCCATTTGAGTGACATTATTTTCCGTACGTAATTTGTTATTTTAAGATTGTAAATGCATTCAATTAAACCTTCATTTTTGCGTAATAACATTTATTAACATGGATATAAACAACGTTCTCTTTACGTAAAAACTATAAGTTTCTCTGCTCCACCCTGTATAAGACGAAAAGCTTAAATTGTGGTTTAACTCTGGAATGGTAGGAGATAAGAAAGAGCCCATGAAATAGAGAAATGACTGGGAAATATAAAAAGGGAGAAGGAAGAAAGTTTCATTTGAGGAAAAAAATAACATTTTCCCTGAAGGAATTTTAACTGGAAATATTTCAGGTAAGAAACGAATGTAACGTTTAATATTACTGCTTGTTGAATGTCAAATTATAAATGTTCTTCTGTTTGCAGGTATCGCTGTAGCAGTGCTGCTAACTTATTCAGAAGACAATACTGATTTCAAACTGGTATATCAAGAGAAGGAGTTTAAAATCAATTTGGGAATGGGTAAAATAGTTTGGATGAACGAGCCAGGGAGAGAGACAAAATGTGAAATAAAATGACTGGCATGATGGAAGTCAAAGAAGAGTTTGTACGTCACATTTATATGATCATGATATATGAGATTTAAATAAAAGACAAAAGGGTAAAACTATATACACACACATACACACATACATACAAGCACACACACATACACACACATATATATATATATATATATATATATATATATATATATATATATATATATATATATATATATATATATATATATATATATATATATATATATTCTACTATTATATATATAAATAAATAAAAACAACTATATATATATATATATATATATATATATATATATATATATATATATATATATATATATATATATATATATATATATATATATATATATATATATATATATATATATATATATATATATATATATATATATATATAACTATTTTATTACTATTTTTATATATAATATATATATATATATATATATATATATATATATATATATATATATATATATATATGCTATATATATATATATACCTATATATATATATATATCCTGATGCGAGGTCACTGAAGCGACAATGCGCCGCCACCCTTTTCGAAGGAATCCGAGGATCGTTTTTGGACACTCATTCTGGACTATTATTCATCTCTATTACTCCACCATTCTTCTTCCCTGGAGCATACTTTCCGGCACCTGCCTCAGCTCTCCTACCAAAAACCAAAACATGAAAACTCTTTGCCCCATTTGCAACAAAAGAGTGAGAAGAAATCCAGTGCAGAGAAGATGTGATCAGTGGATCTACAAACACTGCTCACCTTTCACAATACTTCCTCCTCTTACACACAACTGGATCTGTCAAGGATGAACTCCACCCAAATAATCAATAACTCAATAACAAATAAACAAACTCGTAACATAAACATACTACAAATTAACATAAACAGATTACATAATAAAAACAAAGAAATAGAAAATATTTTAAAACAACATAACATACACAGAGCATAATTCAAGCACACCTACTGAAAACCACACAGAACAAAATTTTACGGATACGACTCAATTTATACACTACAAGTCCCTAAAAACGCCACTACCTTTTACTCATAACTCACTACCATGCAGCTCACCACCTCACTCACAACAGCATCACTAAACGACAACACTTTAAAAATACAATCCTTCACCACAATGATCAACAAAAAGCTACACAACATAATAAACTTTAATATCCCTCATCACACCTCACCTCACTGCCCCAGAAATTACACACCAAATCTAACACACATGAAAAACCTCCCAAACCTCATAATGGAAGAAGATTTCAACGCCCACCTCTCTACATGGTGTAAAACCAAAACACCAGACCATAGACACACTTTTATATCAAATCTGGAATACTTACATCCTCAACAATAGAAATTTACAGAATTCCTTCCAAGCTAACCAATCAAACACATCCTCAGACCTAACATTTTGTTCACCAAATCTACACACAAACTCCAATGGCAAACGCAAACCGAACTAAACTCCGACCATCTCCCCATAACTATAAAATAACAAAATACTAACAAAACTAACCACTCTTTCAGGAAAACATATGCAAATTACAAAAAAAAGCAAAATGGACAAAATTCTCTGAACTCATAGAAAGCAACATACAACCTATAACCATCTCCAACACCTCAACACTAAATCCAAAATTTCACTTCACTAATTCAAAAAGCAGCTAACCAAAAAACATACCTCGGGGAAACCTCAAAAAATACAATCCAACACTAACACTTGAAATCTCGACCTGATCAAACAACGTAACCTAATTAAAAAATCAGCAAAGCAAGCATAACAAACAATTACCCAAAATAATAATTTAAACATACAAATCACAAACTTAACCAAAGCACAAACCTCAAACAACTATTTAATAAAAAACCTTCAGAACACAAACAACAATAGAATGTGGAACACAGAAAAAATCTGAAAAAAACTACCAATCTCCCACATATAAATCCATAAAAATTCAAATTCTCAACTCCTTCAAACAACAAAAAGCACGCAAACCTCCTCTGCATTTTGCAAAACAAGAGTCATAAACCTACTCATCCACAAAACAGGAAAATAATCAGATCCCTTAAGAAAATAGAAAGTAATTATGACTAAATAATAGAAATAACACCAAATGACATAAAAAACACCATAAAAATCTTTAAAAACTCACCAGCAACCGGACCTGACAACTTCTTAAATACACACTAAACACTTGGGTAACACCACGCACTATCCGCCTTTGCATTTTAACCGTTCCATTAAACTAAATTTTTATTTTTCTACATCTGGAAAAAGGAAACAACCAATGTTCCCGACTGAAACCGTTAAGATCCCCCAACCTCTTCTCCTATCTGGTAATCTATTTCTTCAGCCAGTCACACTATGTAAAAAGCTCTATAAAAGCTCATACTAAACATAAAATAAAACCACACATCCCCAAACAGCGGTTTAAATAGATTTAGCAAACCACTTCCTATTATACAGCTATATGAGCACCATTCAACCAACAAATAGCGTGAAATCTCAGGCACTCCACACATAAGCACTACTTATATGTCGACATAGTAGC
The DNA here is from genome assembly GCA_015478945.1 of Trachelipus rathkii. Classification (NCBI taxonomy): domain Eukaryota; kingdom Metazoa; phylum Arthropoda; class Malacostraca; order Isopoda; family Trachelipodidae; genus Trachelipus; species Trachelipus rathkii. The sequence continues at coordinate 61,094 of JABUQX010030186.1, forward strand.
TTTGATACGGTCCCAAAGACACCACAATCCTAATAGCCCTGTGCCGAAACATCTATGTTTACCATGGTTACCCAACTTCTATCGGGAGAACGGCCCAAATTCAGATCAACGAAGAAATCCCGCACGGTAAATATCCAAATAGCGTACCTCAAGGGCGATCATCCCACCTTATTCAACATTCTGACCTACCAAAACCCTATGTAACAACCCACGCAGATGACATCATCATAACCACCACGTTCACGCGTTATGTATTGCATCCATTATTAACCAAAGAGCACATGAGAAAACTTCTAACCACCATAAACAAGGCACTCAGAGGGTATATGCACTACTACAACTCCACAACAACACCTACACGAAGAAACAAAAATGTACCATAGATAACATTTAGAAATGATAGGCACACACAGTTCTACAGGTTAAACTAATACCTCCACCCATGTCTGTGCACTTTTAGCCTAACCACAGGTTAAATCAACCTCCATCTTCCCCAGCCTTATTATAAACAAATCTAAACAATCTACGGCTCCCACAGGGCAACACCTCTTATGCAAAACAAATACACACACAGAAATTTAAGAAACCGACAACCAAACAATATACTATAAATGAACATCCGCCAGTACATTTTTTTTACAGTTAACCACCACTCACGGGGCGGAAATAAATTAAAAAACCTACCAAATCCCCGACCTAAGGCAAATCTCTCAGGTGAGCGCAGACATTGGGCTAAAGAGAGGGAAGATTAAATATGGTTGGAAAAACAAGAGGCAAGAGTTCCACAGAACAGAAGTAGCAGGAAAGAAAGCGGCACCACAACGAACCAGGTCTGGGGTTTTCAATACTCACTACAAAACTCATGCAGAAAGGCACCTGTATTGCGGAGGCGACACGTGGATTAGTGCGAAGGTGGCCAACTCCCTGACATCTACCGTTGTAGTACCTATGAAAAATGTGCCCAACGTCACGTCGCAGAGATAGGGTCAAGAGTTAGAAAGTAGGGGACGGTTTATTAGTCTCTTAGCTTTAGACTCAACCCTATCCAATAGAGGGGTGGAGCCAGATATGAGAGTGGTACTCCATACAAGGGCTGAAGAGGGCCCTTATACAATTGGAGTAGCTGTGGAGGAAAAAAATTCCGCAACCTGAACAGAACTCCCAGTTTCTTTGAGGCCTATAGCAACCAGTAAATATGGGGTTTTTAAGACAATTTTATTGTTTATGTTAAGACCAAGAATGTTTATATTGTTCACAGGAGAGACGTTAGAGCCGACGAAGGAAATAGGAAAGTTGGTAGGTGTTTTGAAGGAGATGTAGAGAAGTTGGTTTAAAGGTTGATTTTACAAGGTTGCGGTGACCCACCGGGAAATCCCATCAGATCGAGCAGAGCCAGAATCGATCTGACGAAACGCTCTAGAAACAAGAGGAACGGGTTGAGAGGTGGTAGAAGAGTGGTCATCTTCATAGAGTGAACAGAGTTAATTTTGCTGAAATCGTTGATGGTAAGATAAAGTTGGAGATAGAACTGAACCTTGCCGGAACACCACAATTAACAGGAAAGGAGGAAGAGGTCGCTCATCGCGGTGCTGATATAAGAGCGTCGGAGAAAACTAGGCAAGTAAACAAAAGGAAACCCAAGGAAGGAGCTTAGAAACGGTGACGCGTGCCAAGCCGATCCAAGCTTTGGAAATGTTAAGCGCCACCACGCAAGACTCTCCATAGTCCAGGGCGGAAAGCCATAAATCGGTTAGATAGGAAGGTAACCAGTTGACCTCGAACGACGAAAACCATACTGGTGATCAGTCTGAAAGAAGGGAATGAAACTCCAGATGATCCAGGAAATGAGAGTTAAGAAGAGTTTCAGAGATTTTAGATAGAATAAGTGAAGCTATAGGGCGATAGTTGGAAGGATCCGAGCGACCCTTTTTCGGGATCGGCTGGACATATGGTGCTTCCAGCAATGAAAAAGTACGTGGTATTAAGACAGGGGTAGGGGATTGAACAGGGACAGGCGCCAGCCAGAAGCACACTCCCCTCAAAACACGGGGAGGATGCCATCCGGGCCACTAGCCTTCCTGACGTTCGTAGATCTCCCATACACACGATCATGTGTAATCACAGGTAAGGACATGGGAAACCTGAGAGGAGAAGGAGTTGGAGGAGGGATGCCAGAATCGTCCAGGGTGGAATTAGATGAAAAAGGAGGCGAAAGACCGGCCTTTTCAGGAGGTTAACAACAGAACCGTCGAGCGAACTACGGGAGGAAAAGCAGATTTACAAAAGTTGTTAGAGATGTTTTTGGCAAGGGGCCAGAAATTTTTATTAGTGAAAGTGCGCTTAGCCTGTCGAATAGTATCCTGCAGTTCCGAGCAGATGATAGTAGGTGATAGGAGAATTAGAGTTTTTCCATGCCCGATGCGCATTGTATGGCGCGAGAACAGGCTCCATCAAACCATGGATTATGGGAGAAAGATTTAGTTGAAGATGGAATGGACCTGCTCATCCCATCAACGACCTTTTCAGCGGTGACCAAGGCATCCCCCGAGTTAAAGCAGGATTCATTCCAAAAGTAGTTAGCCAAAAAACAACGCAATTCCCCCCAATTAGCCCGATTCATCTCTCTTCCTGTAAGAGTTCAATCATCTTTGGTCAAACTAAGATGCGGCTACCACCCAAACCTGCAATATTACGACTTTTAGGTTTTAAAAGCTTAACCGAACCACATCAAGCACAAAAATGCAACCAGACCGGAGTCTGATATCACTTCCTAGGTCTCCAGCAAACTATCGTCCCCGACAATCTGGGACATCACAAATTTAAGGCGATCTTTGGAGGAGGTCGACTGCGTCGGCGGGGTCTTAGCGAGGGGTGACCACTCTGAAGGGAGGGTGGTCAGGGGTCGAGAAAGTAAAAAAGATGAGTTGCATATATATATATATATATATATATATATGCTACTCTATATATATATATATGCTATATCTAATAAATATATATATGTATATAGGAACGAGACCTTAAAATAATTGATAGGGTAGATAGGTTATGTGTAGGTCAAACCTTTTTGTTAAATAAACCATCTCACCTGGAGGAGTTGCGCCGAACATGTAGCACATGTAGGTAAAACAACAATGAAACACGTGTACAGGCATACATATTTATTATTGATGCGGTTACAATGTATGTTCAAAGTGTCGGCCTTCTTCGCGGGCACAGGCCTGATATCGACGTAGCAAGGACACAGCAACTCTGTCGAGCACGTGTGGGTCCTGGTTGATGAGGTTGAAGGCGTCCTGTATTCTGTGCAGTAGATCCGCTGTATTGACTACGGGCGTCGCATACACGATACCCTTAACGTGCCCCCATAGGTAGAAGTCAAGGGGCGTCAGATCCGGCGACCGCGGTGGCCAGGCAACGGGTCCCCCCGGCCTATCCATTGTTCGCCGAAGTCGACCGTGAGCTGTGCCCGAGCATCGATGCAGAAGTGGGGGGCCCCATCATGCTGGAACCAGGTATGCGGTTTACGGCAGACATAATACCTCAGCTGGTCCTGGCGTCGTCTGCAGAACTGTGGTGAGCCACTGTTTAGCCTTTGGAACGGGACCTAACAGGTGTTGGCCAACAATACCTGCCCAGATGTTGACGGAGAACCGGTGTTGGTGACAACGTACGGCTATAGCATGCGGGTTCTCGTAGTCCCATACGTGGCTATTCCTGGAGTTGAAATAGCCGTCCCGTGTAAAGATCGCCTCATCTGTGAAGAGGACGTATCGGGGAAGGCAGATCCTGTGTAGACTGCCGGAGAAACCACCGTACAAGTCGGACATGGTGCATGATCGGCAGGCCCCAAGGCTTGTACCCTGCACAATTGGTACGAATGGAGGTTGTACTCCCGCACGATTCT
>JABUQX010030187.1:10000-17500 GCA_015478945.1 Trachelipus rathkii
CTTCCCTAATTCTTTCGTTTCTCACTGTCCCTCTTGGTCTTTCCGACCATAGCTCTCAATACATTCATTACAGCAGTTTGTACTTTGCTCTCCTCTCTTGTTGTCATACTCCATGTTTCCGCCCAATACAGAAGAACCGGTGTCAAAATGCTCCCCAAAATTATTCCCTTCACCTCCCCTCCAATCTCATTATCCCTGATGAAAGGATACAAAGCTCTAACTGTTCTCCCGTACTTATCAATTCTGCTCGCAATCTCCAAGGCTTCCTCCCTCTCTACCAAACATTCCCCAGATACTTGTATTTCTCTACGTTTTTAATCACCACACAATCCACCTCCACCACCAACTCCTCTCCCTAATCTTTACTTACTATCACAATTTCTGTTTTATCCACGTTCATGCACAGGCCCGCTTCTCTCAGTTTGTTATCAAAAGGATTTGTTGAGACCGGTGAAAATGCAACGATTCGTTAGCCGTCGTTGAGATGTCACAACAATTTATAATTAAGTTTTGTTGAGACAGATAATCATAGTTCGCAACCAAATTTTATCACTGTAAATCTTTAAATTTGTTTATAAATTTTGAGTACGATGAAAAAAAAATGTAAAATATGAATAAAAATCATTATATTTCAAAATATTCTGTAACAAAACGAGAGTAGTTGCAAATAGAAATAAACTAGTTTTTCATGCGTATGTCGCGTAGGAATTTCCAAGAGAGTTATGGAGCATGAACGAAAGAAAGAATTCGGAAGAGTTAGGCTTTTCATTTCGTGTTTTTTTTTCTTTTTTTAAATTTTTAACGAAAATATTCGTTTAAAAAATTATAAAATTGTGTAAGAAAAAACTTCAAAGAATATTTTGATACCAAATTTGTGAATTAAAAGTTTATGGTTTTAATACAGTAATTGCATGATTGCTATACTTAAAAGCTTATATTTTTAATATCTGTGGTAATTGGACGTTTGTTTCAGTGACACCGGAGCTAGGAGCTATAATATAAAACCGTATATTATTATAACATTTTAAATTTGTTCGTGTAGACAAATTTGTGTGAATAAATATTACAGACGATTTAGATAATTTTTTAAAATATTTACAAATATTGTTAATTCAATTTATTTTTAATGAAACTATAGTATAAGCCTCAAGGAAGGTTTGAAAATTTGTCAACTTTGCAATTTCAGTTAAAAAAGTTTAGGAAATATAAAAGTATTCATTCAGTAATAGGGTTATTAATTTTTGGAATGGTTTGCCAGAAGAGGTTAAGTGCAACTCGATTGCAACATTTAAGAAGAGACTGGATAGGTATATGGATGGTTTGGGTATCATATACTCGGTATATATATATATATATGCTAAGATAGTATATATATATATATATATATATATATATTTTTATATATATATAGAGTTATTATATAAAAGAAAAAATATATATATATATATATATATATATATATATATATATATATATATATATATATATATATATATATATATATGCAAAGCTTTTCGGGACCCTCAAAATTTTATCTCAAAAAATACAATAGCTACAGGGAAAGGAATACGTTGTTGGAATCCTGGTAAAATTTTAGTTAGAAAATGTAAAAAAAAAATCTAAAGAACTACAATAGCTACAGGGGAAAAGAAATACATTTTTGAAACCTTTGTAAAATTTTTAGTTAGGAAAAATGTAAAATAAAATTGCCTTATTTTTTTAGGAGCTCTTGTTTGGTGGGGGACAGTATATATATATATATTATTTTAAAAAAAAAAATCAATGTAGGGGCTCGAGCCGACGGGAAACACAGGGGTTGATGTTTTCCATACCCCGTAGGGGAGGGGCAGAGGAACCCCCGCGACACCCAAATACCAAAGAGTGGGGGTTCCGGCGACCCTCCCCGGAGGGGGGAATAGTCCCACCCTGTAGTTCCCTGGAAGGCTGAGAGACCCTGACTCTTTGCCATCGGTGCGGTATACCCTGGGGTATTCTTTTTAGTTAAAAATCAAAATTTAATGGAAAGTCTATTTATTTTAACGAGTACCGTATAAAAGGTCTCTAAATAGGCTTTCTCCTCATTAATTATTAACAATATTTTTTAACATTTTCCCTTAAATAAAAATTTTACCAGGACCTGCAAAAATGTATCTCCTTTTCCCTGAGGCTATTGTAGTTTTTTTTCTTACTAAAATTTTACCAGCATTCCAATAATGTATTCCTTTTCCCAGTAGCTATTGTAGTTTTTGAGATATGGATTGTGGCTCTTCTAGAGGCTGACCATATATGCTATATATATATATAGCAAAGAGAATAGTATAGTATATATATATATATATATATATATATATATATATATATATATATATATATATATATATATATATATATATATATATGACAAAAGTCCAGATTTTAATCACCTTTGCGAACTCAAAAGTATGACACTTACAGAAAACCAATTACATATTTGGAATCAGTGTATAAAGCTTATTACCAAAGTAAAGAAAAATAAAATTACATATAGTTTATATAAGTTCATTTTTATGCATTTTTGTATCCAACGAACACCTGTTAGGACTGCAGCAGTTAATAAAGCCAATGGAGCCCCCTGTGAGCCCCTAGGTGGCTTATCTTTGGGATGACGAAGTCCCCACATCGGTCTTGGAGCCTCCTAAATGAAATGTTTCATTGAACTTAAATTTTTTTAGGGGGCTCGTGCCAATGGGGACACCCTGCTGTCTCACCTTAGAGGCCGAGAGACCCCTGGACAACTGATATCTATGTTAGACTCTAGGGAAAGTGTTGGTTACGAAATCATAAAATGACTTTACCTATAATAAGCTTTCTTATATGCTGATTCCAAATAAGGAATTTTGTTTTTTTGTAAGTGTCGTACTTTTCGAGATGATTTTTTTAGTATCTCGATAATAAGCTTTATACGCTGATTTCAGATATATAATTAGTTTTTCTGTAAGTGTCATACTTTTCAAGTTTGCAAAGGTGATCAAAATCTGGCATATATATATAGTATATATATATATATATATATATATATATATATATATATATATATATATATATATATATATATATATATATATAGAGAGAGTAGTAGTATATATATATATATATATATATGTATATATATATATATATATATATATATATATATATATATATATAGTGAAAATTACTTGAGATTTAGCATGTAATATAAAATATAAATCTTAGTAATAAAAGCTTTCAACCGAATCGTGGCCCTCTTTCAGCTGTTTCTTATGTAAGACTACAATATAAAATTAAAATTAATAAAATATTTGAAATCATTGTAATATTTTTTTTAAAGATTTGAAAAAAGGTGAGTAATTTAAAATGTTGTGTAGTGATTAGTTTGTAAATTGAAATTATCAGTGTTGTTTATACAAAATGATTCAGAAATTTTGCTAATGTATACGTTTATTCATAGTTCAAATGATTTTATACTCGAGACGAGTGACACTTTGATGAAGATAGTGTCAATTCATAGTTCAAGATGCTGGTTTCTTTGATAGATTGGTCACTTTGTTAAGGGAATTTGTTAGATAATACGTCTTTACCTGTTGCTGATATGCGGGAAAAGTGAGAACATATCGAGTATTGTATGACCTGTTAGCTACTTTACCTTTAATAAGTAGGGAATTTTCAGGATGTTAGCGGATTATTCTTACGTTACGGATGTTAGGTTTTCATTTGTACATTAAATTCTTAGTTCAGGTTAGCTTTATTGATGCTAAAACTTTGTTGCGTAAGCATATATTCGTAGGTCAGTATATAAAGAACTTATTTTTATGTTATGTTTATCCAAAATGATACTCGAAATATGACTTGAATCAATAGTTCAATAGGATCATAGGCGGATGCGGTAGGACCGTAGGATGGGTGGTTTGATTTACTGATTTAGTGATTTACTGCTTTAAAATCAGTAAACTATTACGCTTTACTGTGATATTTTATTCAAAGAACTTATTTTTATGTTATGTCAGGATAAAATTTTGTTATTTTTATGTTATGTTTGGTTAAAACTTTGTTATGTTTGCAATTATTCGTTGGGGATTATGATATTTAGACGAGGTTATGATGAATTTTTGTTAAATATTACGAAGTTGATGTAAAAAATTTGGTACGTTAGCATTATATTCGTTGTCAGTATGATGATTAGACAGGGTTATGCTGAATTTTTGTTAAATATTACGATGTTAAGGTAAAATTAACATTGATATGCTAGAGATATGCTTGAAAAAATGTGAATAGGTTACGTTTTGTACGAAGTGTTACGTACTTTACTGTTGTTAAGTGCGGAAGTTTGTTAATGTTAGTAGTTTATTCGTTCGTATGGTGTGTTAGGTTTGTCGTTGTAAATTATATTCCTAGTTCAGGTTATGTTATGTTAGCTTTATTAATGTAAAAACTTTGTTACGTTAGCATATATTCGATGGTTAGTATATAAAGAACTTATTTTTGTTATGTTTAGCCGAAATGATACTCGAAATATGACATGAATCAATAGATCAATAGATCAAAAGGTCATGGTGGGAGGGTTGGTGAGGGGTTGATGGTTTGATTTACTGATTTACTGATTTAATGCTTTAAAATCAGTAAACTATTACAATTTACTTTGATATTTTATTCAAAGAACTTATTTTTATGTTATGTTTGAATAAAACTTTGTTATGTTTACAGTTATTCGTTGGTCTGTATGATAATTAGACAAGGTTATGATAAATTTTTGTTAAATATTACTGTGTCAATGTAAAATTAACGTTAATATGTTAGAGACATGCTTGGAAAAAGTATGAATAGGTTACGTTTTGTATGCATTGTTAGTTACTTTACTGGTGTTAAGTGTGGAACTTTGTTAATGTTACTAGTTTATTATTGCGTAAGTTGTGTTAGGTTTGTCGTTGTACATTATTTTCATAGTTCATATGATGCTATGTTAGCTTTATTAATGTGAAGACATTGTTATGCTAGCATATATTCGTTTATTAGTATCTAAAGAACTCATTTTTGGGCTATTTTTATCCGAAATGATACTCGAAATGCGACGTAAATCAATAGTGTTAATGTAAAATTAACATTGATATGTTAGAGATATGCTTGAAAAAGTGTGAATAGGTTACGTTTTGTACGCTGTGCTAGGTACTTTACTGTTGTTAAGTATGGAACTTTGTTAATGTTAGTAGTTTATTCGTGCGTAAGGTGTGTTAGGTTTTGTCATTGTACATTACATTCTTAGTTCTGGTAATGCTATGTTAGCTTTATTAATGTGAAAACAATGTTACGTTAGCATATATTCGTTGGTTAGTATATAAAGAACTTATTTTTGTACTATGTTTATCCGAAATGATACTCGATATGTGACCTGAATCATTAGATCAATAGATCAAAAGGTCATGGACGGGTGGATAGGGAGGGGGCGGGGAGGGGACGGGTGGTTTGATTTACTGATTTACTGATTTACTGCTTTAAATTCGGTAAACTATTACACTTTACTATGATATTTTATTCAGAGAACTTATTTTTATGTTATGCTTGGATAAAACTTTGTTATTTTTATGTTATGTTTGGATAAAACTTTGTTATGTTTGCAATTATTTGTTGGGGATTATGATATTTAGGTAAGGTTATGATAAATTTTTGTTAAATATTACTATGATAATGTAGAAAACTTTGTTACGTTAGCATATATTCGTTGGTCTGTATGATAAAATAATCGGACAAGGTTATGATACATTTTTGATAAATGTTACTGTGTCAGTGTAAGATTAACGTTAATATGTTAGAGATATGCTTGAAAAAGTATGAATAGGTTACGTTTTGCATGCAATGTTAGTTACTTTACTGGTGTTAAGTGTGGAACTTTGTTAATGTTAACAGTTTATTCGTGTGTAAGTTGTGTTAGGTTTGTCTTTGTACATTATTTTCTTAGTTCATGTTACGCTATGTTAGCTTTATTGATGTGGAAACTTTATTACGTTAGAGTATATTCGTTGATCAGTATGATAATTAACCAATGTTGTGATAAATTTTAGTTAAATATTACCATGTTAATATAAATTAACATTGTTATGTTAGAGATATGTATGACAAAAAGAATAGGTTACGTTTTTGTATGCTATGTTAGTTACTTTACTGTTGTTAAGTGTGGAACTTTGTTAACGTTAACAGTTTATTCATGTTTAAGGCGTGTCAGGTTTGTCGCTGTGTATTATATTCATAGTTCAAATGATGCTATGTAAGCTTTATTAATGTGAAAACTTTGTTACGTTAGCATATATTCGTTGATCAGTGTATAAAGAACTCATTTTTGTGCTATGTTTATCCGAAATGATACTCGAAATGTGACTTGAATCAATAGATCATGGACGATGTGGGCAGTGTGGTATGTCCGGTTTGATTTACTGATTTACTGATTTAGGGTATGTAAAACATGATAATTTTAGTAAAAATATGACCTGAATCAATAAATCAATAGATCATGGTTGGACAGGAGTGCAGGTTGGGTTATTTGATTTACTGATTTACTGATTTAGGGTATGTAAAACATGACAATTTTCCTGCAAAATATGACTTGAATCAATAGATCAATAGATCAATAGATCAATATATCACGGATGGACAGGAGGGTGGCTGGACGGTGGTTTGATTTACTGATGTACTGATTTAGGGTATGTAAAACATGACAATTTTAGTAAAAAATATGACTTGAGTCAATAGATCAATAGATCAATGGATCAATAGATCAATAGATCACGAGATGTGGAGGCAGTTTGATTTACTGATTTACTGCTTTAGGGTATGTAAAACGTGACAATTTTAGTAAAAAATATGACTCGAATCAATAGATCAATAGATCAATAGATCAATAGATCAATAGATCACAGAAGGGCTGAGGAGGGCAGTTTGATTTACTGATTTACTGATTTACTGTTTTAGGGTATGTAAAACGTGACAATTTTAGTAAAAAATATGACTTGAATCAATAGATCAATAGATCAAATGATCAATAGATCAATGGATCAATAGATCATGGAAGGGCTGAGGAGGGCAGCTTGATTTACTGATTTACTGATTTACTTCTTTAGGGTATGTAAAAACGTAAATTTGTAAGTTATAAACAAAAAGAATAAGATATTTTATTTATTTATTTATTTATTTATTTTTTTTTTTACTTGATGGTTCTGAAACCATTATTTTCGAAATCTACAGACCCAATAACATATATAAAGACACCAACATTGTTGTTATACGAATGTTTATTACCTCGGCACCGCACCGGAGCCAGTACCGGTGCCGATGCCAACTCCCCAGATTCCGTTACCAACTCTTTCTAGAAATTCAACTCTGAATCCTCTCACCAAATTTCAGCCTTCTACGAACATTTCGATTTTTTAAGGGGGTGGGGTCCCCCTTCGGGGACCCACGGGGACGTAACCTCGTCTATGACGAGGTTACGTC
>JABUQX010030187.1:22500-25000 GCA_015478945.1 Trachelipus rathkii
TAACTAGATTTATAAAGTAAGTCTTGCACTACATCTGTTTATGTATGGGCGTGTGTTCTAACCTCATTACGTTTTTGCACTACATCTTTTTGTGTATGGGCGTGTTTTCTATCCTCGTTACGTTTTTGCGATGCCGGAAAATATTGAACAGCGGTACGCTATCAAATTCTGTGTGAAACGTAATAAGTCTGCCACTGAGACATTTGCTTCTTTAAACGAAGCTTATGGGAACGCCACTCTATAGAGAGCTATGGTTTTTAAGTGGCACAAAGCTTTCAAAGAGGTCCGAGAAAATGTTGAAGACGTCCATCGTTGTGCAAGACCAATCTCGTCAACAAACGATGGAAATGTGGCAGTTGAAAGAGCTGTGATGGAGAGAAACCACCGGTTCAGTGTCAGGGTGATTGCAGAGGAAACTGGTTTGGATAAAAATGCAGTTCATAGAATTTTAACGAACCATTTGCACATGCGAAAAATTTATGCAAAACTAGTGCCGAAAGACTTGTCTGTGGAGCAGAAAGCGAATAGGGTCAAAATTTGTCAAAATTTACTTGAAAAACTCGAAATGGAGCACAATTTTGGGATAAAGTTATAACAGGCGATGAATCATGGGTTTTTGAGTACGATCCTGAAACCAAACGGCAAAGCGCGGAATGGCACACAAAAAATTCTCCTCGTTCGAAGAAAGCACGTATGAGCAAACCCAAGGTGAAAACACTGATTATTGTTTTTTTGACAGCCGTGGTATTGGGCACAAGGAATTTGTACCTTCAGGACAGACAGTTAATCACGTCTTTTACAAAGATATCTTGGAACGACTTCGAAAACGAATTCAGCGAATCAGAACAGACATTGCAGACGATTGGGTGCTGCACCACGATAACGCGCCTTCTCACACTGAGCTCTCAATTATGGAATTTCTGGCGAAGAAAAACATTCAAGTACTTCCACATCCTCCATACAGCCCAGTACTAGCTCCGTGCGATTTCTACCCCTTCCCTAAGTTGAAAACTTTAGTGACTGTTGAAAGCACAAAAGCTCAATTACTAGCGGAGGTAATACAAAAAAGGTTGAAATAGATGGCGACTTTATTATTGGAAAAATGTATGATGAAATAGCAGCAATGAAGGAAAGCTTCAGAAGTGTTCAAGCTGACGAAAATAACTAGCGACATTGCATGTTCATTGTTCATTACATTCAAGTGTTGTACAACACATTAGAAGCTTTCCGGGAACAGCGGAAACAACTGGGTACTGTTTTAGATGAACAGCTATATAAGGAAAAAATAGGAAAAACTTTCCCAGAGACATTATGGACAAAACTAACACTAATTTAGGTCGTTAAGTTACGAAAGATTGTTATTATTTTGAGACGTTTTAAAAGAAATTGCTGAAGCTCTAGAGGTGCTTGAGATTGAACAAGATGTTGAATCTTCTTTAAAAACCTCAAATATTTCAAATTTGTAATCACGAGTTAATTTGTTATAAATTTAATTATGACTTCAACTTTATTCTCCTTCACTTTTCCATTATGAACTAACTATATTGCAGTCTCCATCATTAGTAGCAGCATCTGCACTTTGATCATATTGATACTTCTTTTGAAAGACTTTATCGCTAAGATAAGTGTCAAATTTTCAAGCATTTTGGAAGTTGCAACAGACTTGTGCTTTCTTTTCATAAAGAAATGAAAATGCCGAGTGTCAGAATCAATGTAAAATGAAAATACATAAAGCATTTTCAATTCTTTAAATTTATTATTTATCAAAGAAGTTTGAGAGCAAGTTCGTGAGCTATAGATCCATACTTATTAAACTTAGTACATTGCATAGATGTCTATCAAATGTTTTACGATTTTTGTAAATGAATTTGATCTATACAGTAGCATTTGGATTGATTTCAGCATATATCTCACTCACAACGTGCACTCAAGAAGGATATTTCTCTATTCTCACAAAAACACATAATATACTTTCTCAATTCTGCAGGAGAGGAAAACTAAGGGAATTGATTTTAATAAATGTTCATCAAAGCCATGTAATATAAATGGAGGAAGATAACAATCATTTCTTTATAAAAGAAAAAAGAAAAATATTTTGGCACAAGTCTAAATGAAGAGGCGTAAATTTATGATCGCGAATTAAAATACAGATAAACCTGACATAATGAAGAACTATAACATAAGGTAATCTAACCTAACCTAGCCAAACCAAGCCTAACCTAACCTAACCTAACCTAACCTAACCTAATCTGACCTAACCTAACCTAACCTAACCTAACCTAACGTGACCTAACCTTACCTAACCTTTCCTAACCTAACCTGCTTTAAATTGTTTTAAATAATTGTTAGAAAATATAATTATTAGCGCAATTTCTTAATTTCTTTATTTTCAATTGTTTTAAAAACGCCTCCTAATTTAGACTTGTGCCTATATATTATACAAAAACATCATGTTTGAATATATATATATATGGTTAGTTATATATATATATTTTTATAC
>JABUQX010030187.1:42500-45000 GCA_015478945.1 Trachelipus rathkii
TTATGTTAGATGGTGAGCAGCTGGAAAAAGTGTCTGAGCTTAAATATTTAGGATATGTGTTGGATGAAAAGGGAACGGATGATGCAGAGTGGAGTAGGAAAGTTGTGAATGGTAGGGAGGTGCCTGGTGCAATTAAATCGTTTTGGTGTAATGTAAAGGGATTAAGTCTTGAGTGATCTAGGGTCTTACATGAGGATATGTTGTTACCTGTGTTAATGTATAGTAGTGAAACTATGGTCTTCAATAAGAGGTATAGATCGAAAGTACAATGTGTTCAGAAGGACAATGTTAGGGGAGTGTTAAGTGTGAGAAGAATTGATAAAATGAGGAATGAACGTATTAGAGAGTTAGTTGGCATGAATAAAGGGGTAAATGAGAGAATAAATGAAAGTATATTGAGATGGTTGGTCATGTGGAAAGGATGAATGGTAGTTGGTTGGTTAAACGGATGAATAGTGGTGAGTGTGCTGGGAATCGACTGGCTGGTAGACCGAAGAAAATGTGGATTGAGTCAGTAAAGGAATGCCTGGAGGAGAGAAATGTGAGTTTGGCAGAGGCGAAAAGAAAGGTGCATAACAGGAGCAAATTGCGGGGTTTTGTGAGGGGGTATGGTTGTAGCCCATCTGGGCCAAGGAATGAACCCCTCATTGAAGAGATGCCATAGTGAGGGTCCGTCACGGTCCGTGAAGCTCGTATTTTCTGACTGCGACGAGTTCTCACTAAAAGGTATAAATGGGGCTGTAAGGCTAGGCTTTCTTTTAGACTTGCTTCATATTCTTACACTGCTTTTCTGTTTCCGGTGCATGTTAGTCACCTTACCCCCAGTCTTGGGGAGAGAAGGTGGGTGATGATGATGATGATGATGATGATGATGATGATGATGATGATGATGATGATGATGATGATGATGATGATGATGATGATGATGATGATGATGATGATGATGATGATGATGATGATGATGATGATGATGATGATGATGATGATGATGATGATGATGATGATGATGATGATGATGATGATGATGGATTTGATTTGATGATGATGTTGATGATGATGATGATGATGAATTGATATGATGATGATGATGATGATGATGATGATGATGATATATATATAATTATATATATATATATATATATATATATATATATATATATATATATATATATATATATATATATATATATATATATATATATAATAGTATATATATATATATATATATATATATAATATATATATATATATTATATATATATATATATATATATATATATATATATATATATATATATATAATATATTAAATATATATATAGATATATATTATATATATATATATATATATATATATATATATATATACTATATATATATATATATATATATATATATATATATATATATATATATATATATATATGTAAAATTATGTTAGTGGAAGCTTGGATGGAGAGGAAGGTGATAGGGAAGGAAGTGGGCTGAATTAAGGGTGAGAAGTTAAGTGAACAAGGTAATAAGGATAAGTATTTAAGAGCGCTCGCAAATAAATCAGTTAAATGCGAACAAGTTGAAAATGAACAAATCTGGAAGCAAAAGAAGGAAGCGTCTCTTAGCAGTGCAAAAGAAGTATGTGGATGTGCTAAAGTAGGAAGTAAGATTGTTAACAGTGAGTGGTGTAATAAAGAGGTGATGCAAGGAGTTGAAAGTAAAAAAGAAGCATGGTTGAATGTACTAAAAGTCAATGATGTGGTTTCAAAAGAAAGATGTTTGGAATTATATAAGGAGGAAAAAATGAAAACTAAAAAATGCATACGTAGGAGGAAAACAGAGGTAAATGAACAGCTTGGAAGGAGGATGAATAAGGACATACAAAGCAATAAGAAGCTCTTCTGGAAGGAAGAGCGAAAGATTAAGAACGATAATAAAGGAAACCTGCTTAGAATAATTAATAGGGATTGTGTTTTCGTAACTGATGAAATAAATAGATGTGAGGGGACTGTGGAGGGAGCACTTCGAAAATCTGCATAATATTGGGATTAATGAAAAGGTGATAGTGAATGTGTGTGGGTTTGATGGTGCAAGAAGGAATAGGTATTTTGGGGTTGAGGTCAATAGTAAGGAGGAGGTAATGATTATAATGAGAATGTTGAAAAATGGTAAATATGAAGATAAAAATGAAATTACCGGTGAAATGATAAAAAACGGAGGCGAGTTGGTGATTGATTGGATTTGGAAGTTGTGTGACGAAGTGTTTATGGAAGATATAGTTTCGAGGGATTGGAGGAGAGCATTAATAGTACCCTTATACAAGGGTAAGATGGATAAGGGTAACTGTAGGAATTACAGGGGAATTTGTTTATTGAGTGTTGTAGGGAAGATATATGCTGGTATTTTGGTCGAAAAAGTGCGCCGAGTGACTGAAGGACTGATTGGTGAAGAACAAGGTACGTTTAGATGTGGTAGAGGATGTGTGAATCAAATCTTTACAATGAAA
>JABUQX010030187.1:52500-60000 GCA_015478945.1 Trachelipus rathkii
GGTGTTAAATATAAACTTATTTACCTCAAGTAGAACATGTTGTTCCTTTAGGTTTGGATACAAGGCCCCTTTAAAATCCACCATAACTCTTTATCCTTTCCGTTTCCATCCTCTTTGTAACTACCCTACTTAGAATATCTGTGCTCTTCACAACTTTGCCTAAAATACCAATATTGAATTTCTACTGCTGCTCTAAGCTGACAGCTAGAATTTGTCTTTGCAACGTTCATTTTCATACCTCTTTCCATCAGACATTCGCCCCATCTTTTTATATCCTCCTCCATTTCCGATCTAGCAGTACTCCACTCTGCAATATTGCCAGCATAGGTCATTATCCTATTTTTATTCCGCTCCTCTCAATTTTCCTCGAAATCCGCAATAACCATGTCCATATATGCTATAAATAGTAAGGGAGATAAACACTGCTCTGTCTAACTCACGTCTTCACGTTAAATCATCTTTCTGACCCGTCAATGTTCTTTTGTTGCATGTGCAAGGGACAAATTGCTGTCATCAAACCGGCTGTCACCCCAAATCTTTCTTCCATACATTCCCATAATCAAAGGTCTTCTGCAAGTCTATGAAATATTTACAGACTCTCGTTAAACTCTCAAGCCTTTTCTATCATTATTCGTAATTCAAAATTCAAATCTGTAACACTTCGGTTTTACCTATACCTGTGTTGTTTCTCTTCCAAAATTGGGTTTCACTTGGGTTCTTATCCTTCCTTTTATTATTATCTCATACAATTTCGTTACATGTGGTATAAAAACTATTCCTCTATAACTTTACCATTTTCCTCCATTCCCTTTCCTTTTAAAGAGTGGCACTATGATGGTTTTCCCCAGTCATCTAGCAATTCTCTTGCTCTATACAGCTTATTGAAGAGCTCCAGAATCCATTGCTGTACCAGCTCTCTTCCATCCACTATCAGTTCGCTAGGTATTTCATTTACTCCTGATGTTTTACCCTCCTTCATGTTATACAAAGCCTTATTAATCTCTTTCCTTGTGAATTTTTCGAAGTCATTTTCTTGTTCCTCCCCTTCTTGATTTTCTCACTCATCCTCTCCATTACCCTTTCCAACATTTGGAAGTTCTACAGAATATTCAGCTAACCTTGCATCTATTTTTTCCTTTTCTGTAATCACATTTTCCTCTCTGGCTTTGATGTTGTATTACTTTCCTTGCCTTTCCTCTATGATTTTGACAATCCAAACAGTAAACTCCATCTGTCTCTCAGATCCCTAACTAATCTACTTTCCAACTCTTATCAAATTTCTCCCTTCGCAGTCTCCATTGCAGCTTTTGTTCATTTCTTGCGTTTTTATATTCATTTCTACCTTCAACAGTTCTTCTTAACCAACTTCCCAACCTTTTGGTTTTGATCGAAGTCGAAATTATTCTGGGGGTGGAGCCAGAGGAGCATAAAAAAGTTATATTAATAATAATGAGTTCGAAGTCAAAGCCGGAGCTGAATTTTTTAAAATGATGAAGCCAGAGTCTGGAAATTTTAAAATTGTGGAGCCGGAGAAATTTATTTTAAAACGATAGAACCGGAGACGGAGCCAGCAAATAAATATACTGGCTACAGAGCACTCCTTATTTTAAATTCTATTATGCTACTAATATGTTTTATTAAATTATTTTTATTTTTCAGTACATAAAATATCTGAATTAATGAAAAAGCGAAGCCAAGAAATCTACCAGACAATTCTCGCTAACCTGGTTTATTTTGTAGGATTCAAACTCGGAATGATTCCTATGCAGCTCTTGGAAAGCATATCTTGCAAAAAAAAAAAAAAAAATTAAAAATTTTTTTATATTTTATTATTTTTTTTATTATTATTATTATTATTATTATTATTATTATTAATATTATTATTATTATTATTATTATTATTATTATTATTATTAATATTATTATTATTATTATTATTATTATTATTATTATTATTATTATTATTATCATTATTATTATTATTATTATTATTATTATTATTATTATTATTATTAATATTAATATTAATATTAATATTATTATTATTATTATTTTATTATTATTATTATTATTATTATTATTATTATTATTATTATTATTATTATTATTATTATTATTATTATTATTATTATTATTATTATTAATATTATTATTATTATTATTATTAATATTAATATTATTATTATTATTATTATTATTATTATTATTATTATTATTATTATTATTATTATTATTATTATTATTATTATTATTATTATTATTAATAATAATAATAATAATAATAATAATAATAATAATAATAATAATAATAATAATAATAATAATAATAATAATAATAATAATAATAATAATAATAATAATAACTATTATTATGTATATTATTACTGATATCATTATATAGCATTGTACTTTTAACACAATTATTATTAATATTAGTAAATAAAAGTTTTTATTGTTCTTGTTATAAAATGCAAATTTATTGTCAATTACACTTATAAAAAAATGCATGAATTATATTTGGAGCTCAATGGACACAACACAGAGTTGCAAGTAGTAGCCCCATTTCAGATACCAGGGAATTTACCTCCTCTTTTATATAATTTATTTATATATTGAAACTGTATTAATATTGAAGTATATAATGTTAAACTGCATGTGTATTTATGTTATTAATTATTTAAATTTTAATTCTCTATTATTAATAATAATTTAATAATAATAATAATTATTATTATTAAAAGATTTTGATTTTTTTTCCAACGTTCTAAATATTTATAATATCATTTTCTCATCTGTAATGATCTTCGAAAAATACTTACAGGGAAGAAAGAAGAAGCAAAGATATATTTCATTACAGATTTTCCAGACGCGTTTCAAGATACTCTGAGACACCCGTATACCATTTCTGTAGCGAATGAGTCTTTACCATGTTAATGTGCAAATCAGTTTTATACGAAATTGACCGATATCACATTGCGTTAATGTCTGGTCTGTAGCTTGATGGCACCCGCAATTTTAGTTTCTGCACATTGCAGCGCATAGAAATCAACACATTATGATGATTGATGGGAGGAAGGAAGTTAGTATTTTACTGATCGTAGCTGAGGTATGAACGATCAATTCATTCTCGTCGTGTGGCGCCGATCGCAGCTAGTTCGGGATTAGGCAGCCAGGAACATGATAGCAAAGATCTTTTGTGCTAAAGGAAGATGACAGTTGTTTGGACATGGTATAGTCTGACTTTAATTTTTGAGATGTCTTTAGTTAAAGACACCTCAAAAATTAACGTCAGACTATACCATAAGTCCAAACAACTGTCATCTTCCATTAGCAAAAGAGATGCTTTGCCCGACAACCATCACGTTGTGTACCAATTTAACTGCCCTGAGTCAGACTGTACGTCGACATATATTGGTTACACGACGAATAGATTGTCGGACAGGGCATATCAACATCGCTACAGTCCCAGCAAAATCTTTGAACATTTCAACACGGCACATGGTCAATCAACTCTAGGGAATATTTCTATACACTTCACAATATTATACGGATCGTGTGAAGTCCAGAAACTTAAAATTGCGGAGGCCTTCTGCATCAAAACACGCAAACCAGACATTAACATAAAATTTAATGTATTATTATCAGTCAGACTCAATATCATTTGATTTACTTATTGTATATCAATTTAAAGACTCATTCGCTTACAAGAAATAATCCTCTGAAGATGTCTCAAGTATAGAGACGAAACGCGTCGGGAAATCTATGCAAATATATCTTCTTCTTCTTCTTCTCCTCCTGTAAATTATTTTCAAAGATTATTTTAAGGAAATTAAATTATGTACAAAAATAAATATTTAGAACGTTGGAAATAAAATCAAAAACTTTTATAAAATCAAAGGCTGATATTGAATTACTATATTATTATTATTATTATTATTATTATTATTATTATTATTATTATTATTATTATTATTATTATTATTATTATTATTATTATTATTATTATTATTATTATTATTATTATTATTATTATTAACATCTTTGATTTTTATAAATATTATATGTTTTGAATCTCATTATTTAGCATTCGTTTACCTTGTTTATCTCATTAACTGGAGGAAGTTGTATTTTTAATTAATCGACTTGGTTATTTTGATGTTTAATTTTAAGAGTTTGTAAAATTTAAGATTTGTCCATATGAAAAGTTTTCAATTTTAAATTTTACAAATTCCTTAATTTATAGATCAAAATTATCAATTAAATTAATTAAATTTGCTTACTTCCTAACATTATTAACTATTATTATTTTTTATAACTTTATTATTATCAAAAATAAGCTATAAATTATTTTATGTATTATTAAAAGTTTAATAAACTACTTGTCAAGAGTAATAAAATTGATTTTATGTTATTCTTCGTAATCCTCTGATTTTTATTTAATTAAAAAGGCAATTCTTATGTCAGACTAAAAGGTAATTTTTTTATGGTAATCTTTTCTTAGGCTTAAATATATATATATATATATATATATATATATATATATATATATATAATATATATATAATATATATATATATATATATATATATATATATATATATATATATATATATATATATATATATATATATATATATATATATATATATTTCGAAATAATGTATTAAACAAATCCAGAGACCAGTAGGAACCATCCTCTAAACTATCAAAAAATGTTAAAAAAGGTATAAATCGACCCATAAAAAAAATTTCTTCCTGATTATATATAGGAATGTGGGTGAATAGATTTCTTTAAGAGATAATATAAAGAACTCATCCCGATGCATTGAACAAACATTCAAATTATGTTGGAAAATCGACATAAGATTGTTCTTGGTTGGAGTGAAGTGCTATTGGTACACCTATTGAATGCAAATTTAAATTCATTGTAGTGGTTATAGTTGCCAAGAGGAGGCAAATATAAGGATATGTCAAAATGAGATAATTCTGTCAAGATACAATTCAATTTGTTGGGGATGGTTGCGAAAAAAATACTGGAACATGTCAGCCGATGATCTGTTAACTTAATATCGTTGAAGGAAGGCCGGGTGGTCTAGTTGCATATATGACGATGACAAGGCTTATAAAAGGAAGGAGGAACAATTGACACTTGGAAGGCGTAAGGCCAGAATTACTTCCTGTTGAAGGTTTTGTCAGTGAGAAGACGACCACTTATCAATATTGCGATTTCCCTTTGTTTTTCTCTCTCTGGTTGCTCGTCCTAAACAACTTGAAACCTTGGAAAAGTGAAGGAGGGTAATCAATTAATGTGAGGTGACTTTATAGAATGTTTGTCAGGTAAAAAGTACGGAGTTACTGATTCTATGAGGCCAGTTGGGACTATATCACCTGCATCATTACCAGTTACCCAGTTTGAGGGGTCCAGTATCGTAATATACTTTTTTGCGGAGTAAAGTAGTTGATGAAACTGTTGAACATTGGTTACATTTGTATTTTTCTCATATATGCGGATATAGCCAAGAGGGCACTGCTTAAATAAAAATAAATATAGTAGTCTAGTTTATGGTTAAGAATAAAAATCTGGGAGTGTTGTCGAAATTGTTTTCAGTTCTGATGTGAAGATCGTGGTGTTGGAAAGAAGAGTTCTCTAGATCTTGCTGTCTGGGAAAATGACAAACTTACAAATACCCTTTTTGTCTTGGATTAATCTGTAAACAATGGTGCTAATTAAACAAATGTGGATTCCAGAATTAGGTAGGAAGGCTACCTTCTCAGAAATTTGCAGTATAGCTGAATAATTCCTTTTGAAGAGAGGACAGATAAATGCATCTAGAAATAGTCAGGGGAGTATAATTTTGTTATAAGTGAATGAAACTACTTTTTGCAAGTGGATTTTAAGTTTGGTTAAAATATGTGCTGCGTTTGAAAATTGCCATTGTAGAAGATTCTAAGTTTCACCGACCAAAAGAGAATGGCTGAAAGAGTTTCGAAGTTTGATAAATAGTCCACATAGTGTTTTATCTAAATTGGAGTAGCGGCATTACGCCATTCTCTTATTTAATTTACCTTAAGTTTAACAGAAGGAATATCTAACCTATTATGCAACATCTCTTGAAAGCGATTTTTCCTAAATAAAGTAATGATCGAAAAATTAATTTCTTTTACCTGAGTATCTAAGATCTTTGAAACCCTCCTCAACTCTCACTTCTTAGATCATCTGGAGTCTCATTCTCTTCTTTCCGATCGCCAGTATGGCTTTCTGCGTTCAAGGTCTACTGGCGATATACTCTCCTATTTAACCGACTTATGGTTTTCCGCTCTTAGGAACTACGGGGAGACTTGCGTGGTGGCGCTTGACATATCCAAAGCATTTGACCGGGTATGGCACGCGTCACTGCTCTCCAAGCTTCCCTCCTTTGGGTTTCCTCCTTCTCTTTGTTTGCTTATGTCTAGCTTTCTTTCAAGTCGCTCAATATCGGCTGTGGTGGTTAATGGAGCAACTTCTTCTTTTACTGTCAATAATGGTGTACTTCAGAGTTCGGTCTTATCTCCTACTTTATTCCTACTTTTCATTAATGATCTTCTCACTAGCACTTCTAACTTTATCCACTCATATGCCGATGACTCTACCCATCATTCTTCAACTCATTTCAATTCTGCTCCCTCTTTTACTTCTAGAATTGCCTCTAGTCTTAATCTTTCTGATTCTATTACATTTGATCAGGTGCATGGGCTCCTGAGATCTAAGAACGTTAGGAAGGCGGGTGGCCCGGATGGCATCAGTCCCAGAGTTTTGAGGGAGTGTGCTTACGTGCTGGCCACACCCCTCGTTCAACTATATTCTCTATGTCTTAATACTAGCACTTTCCATCAGTGTTGGAAGCACGCACATGTCCAACCTATTCCGAAAAAAGGAAGCCGCTCTGATCCTTCTAACTATCGCCCTATAGCTCTCACTTGTATTTTATCTAAGATCTTTGAAACCCTCCTCAACTCTCACTTCTTAGACCATCTGGAGTCTCGTTCTCTTCTTTCCGATCGCCAGTATGGCTTTCTGCGTTCAAGGTCTACTGGCGATATACTCTCCTAATTAACCGACTTATGGTTTTCCGCTCTTAGGAACTACGGGGAGACTTGCGTGGTGGCGCTTGACATTTCCAAAGCATTTGACCGGGTATGGCACGCGTCACTGCTCTCCAAGCTCCCCTCCTTTGGGTTTCCTCCTTCTCTTTGTTTGCTTATGTCTAGCTTTCTTTCAAGTCGCTCAATATCGGTTGTGGTGGTTAATGGAGCAACTTCTTCTTTTTCTGTCAATAATGGTGTTCCTCAGGGTTCGATCTTATCTCCTACTTTATTCCTACTTTTCATTAATGATCTCACCAGCACTTCTAACTCTATCCACTCATATGCTGATGACTCGACCCATCATTATTCAACTCATTTCTATTCTGCTCCCTCTTTTACTTCTAGAATTGCCTCTCGTCTTAATCTTTCCGATTC
>JABUQX010030188.1:0-20521 GCA_015478945.1 Trachelipus rathkii
CTATTATAATTCATTGATTCGATATCTACTTATATATCTATCTATACTCTCATCTTATTCATTAGATCTACTTTGTGCATCTAATTCATTATTATCTATTATCTAACATATTCCACTAATTGCATTCCTCATTACCTTAGAGTCATTAATGATATTTATATACCATATGAATTATTAGTTACTCTCATAGATATCTTATTATCCCTATTTACTAATTATGTCACTTGATTACTGAAATTCATCTGTTATCTAATCTATTAATTCCATAACAATCCATATTATCCTCTATATTCATTTATTACAACTATCTATTATTCTATCTCTATCTATTACTTCATTACTTATATCACTATTCCATTATATTTATGATTATTATAAAATCTCATCGTTATTATCCTAATATTACAATTATCTTATATTATTACCCTTATTATATCTATTAATTATTCACTATCTATTAAATTCCTGACTTCCCATTATATCTATTATTCAACTCATGCATTCGCCATCCTCATGATTCATACTTATTATATCTATTCTATTATTTTTTATGTATTATTTACTTCTTACTATTATATTATCGCCTTATTAAATTATTATTACCATTCCATTCACTCTGTAGCTACCCAACATATATATTCATTATTCAATTAATCTCAATTAATTATATATTTAACTTGATTATATTACATATTATTAATCTCAATTATTCCATTATTATCTCACGACATCCGCTATATTTATTGATTCATCGTTCATATACTATCTCATCTGTTCATTGTGTATTATTAATATATTCTATTAGTAGAAATATTAATTATTATTGTTATTCTATGCTCATTATTATTTTTTTACTCAGAAAATGATAATATAGTAATTTATCAGTGATTTATTATTTTCATGATTATCATTATTATTTATTATAGATATAGATTAGATTCTATTATTATCTATTATTATTTATTATTAATTATTACTTATATTAATTATTATTAATTATCATAATTATTATTCATTATTATACATTATTATTATTACTAAAAAATTATTATCCGATTATTACTTATATGATCCGCTAATTATTATATATTGATTATTTCATATTCACTTATTATTAATGCATTAATTATTATTATTTATTATTATATTATTATTATTATTACTATTACTTTATATTAATTATCTATTATTATTATTGATCTATTATTAATTAAAATTTAATTTAGTTGTTTACTTCCTATTGATTGCATCTGGTGACAATTATCTATAAATCATCTATCCACAGTTAACCTTACCTCCTACTATCTAATATCGACATTACTAAAGAAATTCCATTGAATTATTATCTAACTTGATTATATAATTTTTATCATTCATTATATTATTTACTATTTATTTATATCTATATCTATTATCTATTATTACTTATATTACTAATTACCACTATCTAATAAAGTGTCTACTCTTTAAATTCCACAGCTTCTACGGTTTCTAATCGTTTCATTTCATTGATTATTATTATTTATCAGTATTCATTATCGTATTCATCTCATCCCGCCTCCTATACTTATCTATTATCCTCGACTGAGTTATATTCACACCTTATCTATTATCTATTTTATTATTATTATTATATTAATTATCTATTATCTAATTATTCATTATTATTATCATTATTCACTGTATTCATTATATTCCATTCAATTTATTATTATTATTATATGATTATGATTCATGATTCGATCTTCCCTTATCTTCATCTTATCATATTAATTGGTTATTGCATTCCTAATTCAATTATTATTATCTTCTAATTATTATTATTATTATTAATTATTATTATAGCTGTAATTTTTTTTTTGTAATCATTAGTTTTACTTACTTAATTCTCGCTGCTTTAATAAATGATCATAATAATAATAAAGGTATTAGTTATAAAGTGTAGTTGTAATTTTCAGTTTCTGAATCACCTTAAAATATATAAAAATAGTATCTATTTTATCAATATTATTGATGTAATATTGTTATTATTAATTTATAACTACAAAGTTTCCATAAAAATCAAATAATTTGTTGCAAAATAAAAATAATATATCAGTATTACAGCATTTACAAGGTTTTGGTCCAATAAACTAGATTTATAAAAATTTCGCAATATTTACGTTTAATAAAATAAAACGATCCTTAATCCGCTTACTCGTTGTTAATAACACTAATTTATTCCTTTATAAAATAGGACCTATACCAAAATCGCCGACAGGAAAATTGGTAGACATTTGTAAAAGAAAACAAATATTGTTAATTTTAGAATTTTTTCTACAACGAATCCAACAAAACTTAACAAACCTAACTTAACCTAACCTAATCTAATCACTCCTACGTATATATATATTATTACCAGCTAGCGTCAGAGAGACAGGAATATTCTCGCGGCACGATATGCCCTTTTAGCAATTGAACACACTAAAATCTCATCTACAATTTATGACGTTTCCGAGCACCTAAGTAATCCTGCATATTTAAAAAGAACAAAATTATATATCATTTTCTCTTATCAAAAAATATTCTTCTTAATAAATACCTAAAATATATATGTAATATATTGTAATTTCCGTTTCGACGGTCTAGCCATGCTTATCAGGATAATCGATTGTTGTTTTCCGAGTAATACGAAAGAGGTTACTCTGATATCGTTGTTACCCATGCTTACTATAAGAACTATTTTGTCTCGAACACGAAGCAGTGACCATTGGCTTCAGCTAAATTACATAAAAAATTTTCTAAAATGAGAAGTATTTGTTATAGTTGACGTAGTATATTAACTAAATGTCGTTATTTACAAATAACAATTATGAAAAAATAAAAATGATCAAAGTATATAATATATATAATTATAGTAAATATATATACTATAATTATTACTCACATTACCATATCAAAAATTTGATTATATAACTATATATTAGTACATCTATACATATATATATATATATAAGCCTAATATATATATACTATAACTTATATATACTATAATATACTATCATATATATATAATAGTCATATATACCTATATAGCTTATAGTATATTTTTTATTATCTATATCTTATATTATACATATTATATAGCATACATCATAAAATATACTAATCATATATATAATGATATATACTAATATATATACTAACTATATAAAACTATATATTATTATTATACTATATTATACTATATACCTACTATACCACCATCATACTATATATCTATACTACAATATATATATATATACTTATATACTATATATATAATATAATAATACTAATTACTTCTTTTATAAAAGTGGGTGAGGTTCGCATATACTACATGTATATATATACTAAAGTAATATATATCTCCGTATATATATTGGAGTAGTATACGTGGGTTATTAATAGTTATAATATATACCGTACTATATACTTAATAATACAGCTATAGAACTATATATATCTAGCTATCATAATATAGTTATATATAATATATATAAGTACTATCATATCATATATATAATCACTCACTTTAATTTCAGTTTCAGGACTTTACTTTAATTTTAGTTTTAGATGTGTTTCGTGCGCAGGTTAGTTAGTTAAGTAACGTTATGCTTTTAAGTTACGGTTAGTTAGGTTAGCGGTCGTTAGGTTAGCGTTAGGTTAGTTAGTTCATGCCATGTTAACCGTTAACACTTACCTTACCTTAACCTTCAACCTAACCTACCCTAAGCCTAACCTAACTAGCTTAACTTAACTAAACCTACCTAACCTAACCTAACCTAACCTAACCTAACCCTGAACCTAACTTAACACACAAGGGCTTAAAAAAAAAATACTCCGAAACCTGAAAATTAATTGGAGTACTAACTATTATGATTAACGTATTATATACCCTATTATATATAATACATATATAAAGTTATATATATACATACTATATACTATATAATATAATATATAAATATATATATATATATTAGCCTAATATATATATATATATATAGTATATAATGAATCTAATGGAAATAATTATTATATTATGTGTAAAAGGTGTGCATAACATACTTTTGCTTTTTTATTTGTATTTAAATCGATTGCATGCATTCAAACACACCGGTCATATACATCCAACGACAACAAATCTCTTAAATGGCAATATTATAAAATCGATATCTTTTTCTAAAATATCGATGTTGATACATTACCCTCAAGCGGACTATTACCATATATTTTGCTAAATACAAAAGCAATTTAAATATGTTTTTATTTTTCGTAATTAGAGCAGAAAATTGCAAACTGCACACACCACACAAGGTGGTCCGAAATTATAACATTGGGATTGAAGTACTAATAATGTCTCTACCTATGATCTAACCTATCCTAACGCCTGCAGCGCGGGCTGTGCATGAATTTGATGTAATTTTCGACCCTTTTCTTGTAGGCCATCTGGGTCAATACCCCATAAAAATATTGAGACAAGAAACTTAAACTGAGCTAATAATATTATTAAATTATCAAGAGTTTAAGTTTCACAAAATGTGATGCAAAAAAAGGAAGCATTTCAATCAGATTTATTAGCAGAAGATATTTTTTCTTTTTCAGCTGTAGATGTTGTCAGATTGACTAAACATATTTTTACTGAGGATGTTGCCAGATTGATTGACCATACTATCACAAAAGATGTTGCCAGACTTTGTATAAAATACTATCATTGAAGATGTTGCAAGTTGCGCTTAAACATACTATTACTGAAATGTTGCCAGATTGTTGAACATACTATCACCGAAGATGTTAAAGGAAAGGGCATTTTCTATCAAGGTCTGAATGACTACCGAAAGCTTTTCTTGAGCATTACTTACAATTTAAGATACTTTAGTGGCCTATAATTGTATAAATAACTTACGAATAGAATCGTAAACACATAGTCACGAGCTTACCCAGCCCTTCTCTCTTCCTACTCTCGTCTCTCCTCTCTCTCTCTCTCCTCTCTCCTCTCTCTCTCTCTCTCTCTCCTCTCTCTCTCTCTCTCTCTCTCTTTTTCATCAAGCCTACACATTGTAATAAATCAGTAGTCTCGATCCTTCTCCTCTCTCCTCTCTCTCTCCTCTCTCTCTCTCTCTCTCTCTCCTCTCTCTCTCTCCCTCTCCACTCTCTGCTCGCCAAACACTCGTACACACCACGAGCCATTGGACCACACATTCTTTCAGGCCTCTCGAAGGGCTGCTTCCTGTTGCTGACCTTCTAAGCCTACTGGAAAATATTCCCAGCAGCAAGGTTGAATATAGTTTATATCGACGGTCATGTACTGGCCCATTTTGCTCTACCTATGAGATGCTTTTAACTCGAAGATATGGCCAATGATAGATTTTTTTAAGGCGGACATGTAACTTTATAACTCAGGTCACCTGACTTTGAACTTTTTTCTGAGATCATCTGAAAAGTGTGGTGTACAAGCTCTCCAGTTGACACAGTTGTAGAAACGCAACACCAGACTGCAACAATTAATAAATGTTTGAAAATAAGTGTTTGAAAGGATGTCAGAACTCGATGAAGAGAAAGAAGAAAGTGCACAATGTTTCGTACAGATGTATTTTATGTTTGAGAAACCTACTGTTAACAGGTCATTCTACTTGTATTTTTGTATTTTATTGTACACTGCTGCCTGCTACGATCTAGCTCAAAGAAATAGAGGATTACTGTGGCGATTGTATTAATCATGGGTTGAGGAAGACATGATTTATTTTAAACACAGGTGCGGCGATAATCATAAGGCAAAAGGGGTCACCTGCCTAGTGTATTATGTTATTTATTTGTTGTAGTACCACATCAGCTAAGCCTGCCAGATCCGGAAAAAAAGGCCCAGCCTGCTACGGCATCTACTGTACAGATGTTGTGTGTAAAAGTGACATAGCATTGGTATATTGCCTCGCACAATCATTACCAGAATCATTTTGAAGTGTTAATCTCAAGCTGGAGTAAAACGTCTGAAGCAATTCTCACCTCCGCTACGAGCAAACACATGTCATTAACATAAAGCGGAACAACCATGCTTTAAATCACAGGGAGCACTTTTTTTAGCTTCTACAGGTGGTGGTGGGTGGACGAGGTCGGTGGGAGAGGTTGGACCTTCTCTATATAACTCGTCCAACACCATATAGATATAGGTAGTATTTATAGAAATATCTATATTTTTGTCTCGATATGTGGATGGTTTGGGTTCATATTTATATATCATTCTTTTAGGTGATTAATACCCTACAGGGTGTAATACAATATCTATAACACTAATTAATATAATATATACCTGATCTCACCTACTTATTACTACAATTTCCGCCGTACTACCTATTAATTCATCACCTATATCCTATTTATTATATGCATACCGACTTTTTAAATCTTTAATTAATTATATTAACATACAAAATGTGAATTATACTGTATCCAAATATAAAACTATCACAATATATATATATATATATATATATAACATATATATATATATATATATAATCTTATATCTACTCATATATTTTGTACATTACATATCTTAAATATATGTAATATTTAGTATATACTTGGAGGTATATAGTATATATAGCATATATCCCGATCATAAATTCAATATTTTTCCATATAAAATGTGCAACATCAACCTTGATGTAAATATTAAATACCATTTTCAAACGCAATGAAGATAAATTAAACAAAGCAAACTGACAATGTGAAGCACACATATATATAATATATATAGAATCACTCACTAGTAATAATTCAATCCACTATGTACTTTACTCTTTATCGTCTTTACGCTAGCCGGTACGTATATATATTCCCCTCAATAATATAATAATATTATATATTATATAATTATATATATATAACACGCGCCAATTATATACATATTATATGATTGATATACCCGCTTTTAACCAAGCTACGTGGAGAGCTGAAGCCGTGTTCTGCCAAGAAATTGGTTCATAAGTATGAAAACAGGTTAAAACTCTTTATCAAGTTTAAAACGAAACATATGGTACGACCGATTCTCAGCGATACTTCTTGGTAATCTGACGCATTAACTAAATTTATCGACAAAGACGTTTTACGACCAGTTTTTGTGACTTTAAAATTCTTTGAGAGAAGACACGAGAGTATACTACATCACCAAAATATTATTATATCACAGACAATAAATATATATATATATAACGGATATATATATTTTCTTATTATTTACATTATGCTTCATAATTAATATTTTTAATCAATTCTTTATACTACTTATATAAACTCAATATAAGGATATGACTACCTATTTATATGCATCTATATATATTATATATAGCTACCTATTATATAAGATTTGGTCAAAATATATAGCTTAGAAACTATACAAGTAATCTATTTTAGTATATTTTTATTATTATATTCTATCTATTATACCAGTATACGAACAAAATTATTTAAAACTATATGTATAAATATATCAAATAACTATTTAGCTAATGAAATAATTTAGTTTTATATATATATATACCCTCTACATAGTTAAATGATAACTACTTAAAACAACAGATAATAATAGTAGACGTTATTCCTTCTTCAAAATTCGTTCATATAACACATAAGTTTTGATTCAGCACGATGATCGTAGAATACTTCGTTTGATAATGTTCACGAGATATATATAGTCACAACTTCCGCTTTACAAAACCCTTCTGGCATCATCCGTACCTTCTCATTCCAACACATTTTACGCACTTAGATTATTTAAACTCAGACACTTGGCAGCTGCTGCAAACAGCTAAACATTTGAACTCACAACGGGACTGTCCCTTCCTCACAACCATAACCCTTTACTCTTATCTACCGTTTACTTTCAACCCGTCCTTTGTACATTTCCGCTGATAAATGATCTCTTCTACCAATCTCTCAAACTCTCTTCAGATTCGCCAAACGCAAAACCAAATCATTCCACATATAAAGCGTAGGATGCTAACCCTCCCAACTCATCTCATATATCATCCATCTAACAGCCATTCCTGCATCCCAGCCTGTTCGATTCTTTCCAATAACCAATCCTAATATACAAAATTAATAGCCAAGGAGACATAACACACGACCCTGTCCTCACTTCGCTATTTAATCCTAAATCCAATCATCTGATTGACAACAACCAATTATTCTTAAGATCGCTTCAACACTATCGTCATACATACTTTTGATCCATTCAGAAGCTACAACAACACCATATATCACTAACCACACCATAAAGAGTTTCCCTAATAATCCTATCATGGCGCCTGTTGCAATCATAAAACCCAAATACATCAATTTAATTCTTCATTCTCCTCATTTTTTCAATCAATTTTGTTCAATGCAAAGATTTGATTGACTCATCTTCTACCACTTCTAAAGACACCTTGTTCTTCACCAAGTCATTCGACGCACTCATTAAACTAATTCCCCTATGATTAATACAGTTACACTTATCCCCCTTATATAAGGGTACATTACGCTTTCCGCTCCAAAGTCCCTGCGAACTATATCCTCCATAAACGCTTTGTTACAACATACTCAAATCCACACATCAGATCACCATCGTCCCTCGTTCTTGAATCATTTCACACCACAGTTATCTATATCTGCATTATATTTACCAGTTCTTCAACTTCCTCACTCTCTATCCCATTACCGCCTCCTTAACTATTTACCTTATCGCCGCCGAATATCTTATTCCTTTATTGCAACGCATCAAAACCCAACACACATTATACTATTCCTTCATTATACAATTTAATATATCAACATTTTGCGAGCTTTCGTCTCCATCAGTTACGATCCATGCTTCAACTCAGTTACGGAAAGCACCATCCCTTTTCATTATTAAACTCTATAATAGAGCAGATTTCCCTTATGCAGATTCTTATATTCGCGCTCCTTCCAAAGAAGAGGTTCCATTTCCCATGCTAAGTACTCCGCATTGCATATATTCCTACTTCCATAACTGCTCATTTACACCTTCTCTTGTTTTTTTCTCTCCGTACGTAATGTCACATTTTAGTAAACACATTTTCTTTTCCTCCTTATCTAATTCCAAACATACTCTTTCTGTTTTGAACTTCATATATATATAATTTTAATATATATATATTTATATATATTATATATTATATAATATTATATTAAATATTATAGTATATATATATATATAGTAACACTATATATAATATATATAATTAATATATATATATATATATTATTATATATCAATATATGTATATAATATATATGGAATATTTTCACCTTCAGACATTTATTATTTTGCTCCGGCTATGCCTTCGAACAAAAATCAGCTTAACAATAAAAAGAAAATAAGAAAATATTCTTTAATCGAAATAAAGACCAAATGTACGAAAGTACAAAAAGTTCAAAATTTATTAAACATAGAAGTTTCTTTTGAACATTTATTGAGAGAGAAAAAATATCTTATAATAATAATATGTGTATTAGTGTATAAATTAAATTTGTTTAACGTCGAAATGACTCTATGTGCAGTAATCTTTAAAAATATAGTCTGACCTTGAAATTGGTCCTTTTCCAAACAAATTCGCAATATATATATATATATAATATCTATATAATATACTACTAATATATATAATATAATATAAGTATAATATAATATATTATATATATATATATATATATAATTAGATATATATGATATATATAAATATATTATATATATATAATATTTAATATTTATAATATATATATAATATAATTAAGTATATATAATTAATTATATAATTATATATATTTATCGGTCACCTCTCTACAGAGCACAATCCATATTCAAAAAACTACACAGCTACCTGGGAAAAGAATAGCATTGCTGGGGATGCGGTCTAATTATTAATTGCGGAAATTTAAAAAAAATATATAATACTATATATACTATATATAATATATATTATATTATATATATTATATAATATTATTATATATATATATATATATTATAAATAGCTCAAAACTACATACTAAGGAAGAAATTAATACATTATGTCAGTAAAATGTTTAGTTAGGAAATGTAAAAAAAAAGAAAAAAAAAGAAAAAAAGATTATTGTTAATAATTATAGTAAATATGATTAGAGAACCTATTTAGAGACCTTTATTGATTGGTTACCTCGTTAAAAAATAAATTAGACTTTCTATTAAAAATTTGAGCTTTTTTTTTAACTAAATAAGAATAACCCCAACGGGTAATAAGGCAACCAATGGCAGGGAGTCGGTGGCTCCCTCTCGCCTCGCCGGGGAATCTACGTGTGTAGGACAATTCCACACCGCCTTCGCGGGAAGGCTCTGCCGGGAACCCCGGCCTCTATGGTATTTGGAATGTCGCGGGGGTTCCACTTCCGCCCCTCCTACGGGTTAATGGAAACGTCCCCCTGTTCCCGTCGGCTCGAGCCCCCTACATTTGCCCTGTGTAAATACAAGATGAATATATAATAAAAACTGTGAAGCTCCCCCCACCAAAAAAAAATAATGCCAATTTTAATGTTTATTTTTTTTTTTTTTTTACATTTTCCTAACTAAATAGTTTTACAAGAATCCAAAAATAATAATAATTACAGAGTAAGTTTCTTGTTGTTTGTCAAGACGAGTGATTGATTTTTTTTTTTTTTTTTTTTTTTTTTTTTTTTTTTTTTTTGTTTTTTTTTAAAAAACGGTTTTCCCTCGGTAAAATTTTACAAGGATTCCAAAATGTATTCTATATCCTTGTAGCTATGTAGTGTTGAGATATGGATTCGGGCTCTTCTATATTAATATAGATATAATAAAATATATATATAAATAATATAATATATATATATATTATATAATATATAATATAATATATTATATATATATATATATAATATTAGTATATATTATTATTATAAATAATAATTATTATATATAATAATATATATATAATTATACTATATATATAAATATAATATAGTATAATTATAATTAATATAATATTAATACATATATATATAATACTATATAAATATATATATATATTATACTAAAGTAGATATATATATATGATATTATATATATATATATAGATAGTATATAGTATATAATATAATATATATATTAAATTTAAAGCTTCACAACTAAAAATTTAAAAAATAACTTTCGAATGCATAAATTCGTTCCATAAAATAAAATGTCGTGCGAAATACAACAAAGGGCTATATATATAATATATATATAATATTTATATATATATATAAATATAAATGTATACTTTAATATATATAAATATATATAAGCTCCGAGCTGCATCGTTGGCCATTCCCCGTGACAATGGTGATTTCATCTGCGCAAATATATATAATATATATAATATATATATAATGATATATAATATATATATATATTATATTAGTAATATATAGATATATAATATATATATTATATATATCATATAATAGGAAGGGCTTTTCCCTGTCAGTTGGTCCGCATTCTCTTCTGGCCCGAAACTCTCAACCCTAGAGCACTCTAGGAACCGCCAATAATTTCCTCATCCCGCAAAAGGCGAAAAAAAAAATTGGTTGTCCAACGCCAGTAAATAGAAGTTAATACACTCTCAGGTTAGGGTTTTTGCTCTTTCAGTAGAGAACTAGCATCTTCGCTTCCATTTGGCCTCTGAAATCGTTCTCCCAGAACTCTTCAAGAGGATCGTGTTTCTAGGCGTTGTGCCAGTGGGGAGAGAAGGAGGAGGAGGAGGAGGACAATAACACGATGACTAATTAGTAATTACAATTAGGTAGGTATATATAATATATATATAAAGTATAATATATATAATAAATTAAAATATTAAATTATATTATATATATATATATATATAGTATATATGATATATGTATATATATAATATAATATAAATATATAAATATTAATCATAATATATAGTATTTATCAGATTTAAATGGTCAAATTAAATGAATTATTTTTATTTGCAAACTATTTTTGGTACATAATCTAGAGACTAAATGACTGCTTAGTATATTGTACATTGTTTTTAAAATTTAGGAATTTAAAAACAAAAAAATCTTAGGGTTTGTAGTCCTCTAATTTGCGTGAAATTGTGGAATTGCGGAAGAATTGCGAATGATTTGCCATTCGCTAAGTGCAATTCCGCAAGCTTTTTTTCAAAATATCGCACTCGCAATTCCGAGAATTTTTTTGTAGTCGCAATTGCGGAATGTCGCTTAAATTGCGGAACGCCCACCTCTGATATATATATAATATTATATATATATATATAATATTCGTATAATATATATATATATATAAATATATATATAATCATAATATAATATAATATAGTATAAATATTATATTATATATATATATATATAAATTATAGTATAATATATATATAATATATTAATCTATATATAGTATATATAATAATATATATATAAAATATATATTGGTGTCACCCACATTGCCCTCTACAATGATTGTAGATGTCCAGACTTTGACTTGGAGCATGTTTACCCATTCCACGCCAACCTTATGTTTTAATTTCAATTCTGTCTGACTAATTAACCTGGTAATGTCTTACACCTCGTATGAATAGTGTGAAGCATGAATGACACATAAGGGGAACTCACATATTACATGAATAAACTGGTTTTTCTAACTTTCTTTTGAAGAACACAGTATTTACATCTTCTTTGGGATTTTTTTATTTCATCATTATCTTCGATGTGCTTAGAAAAGTGTCTCTGTTAGACAGCATGGGTTTTCTCCTAAAGTAATTGCAGATCTTTTGCGCGACCAATAAACTTTCTCAGTGTTTTTTCAATATCCACTATTAGTGTAATTAAATCCAGAGTGTTTTTCGTTATTATATTTTTGATAGAAGTGGCAGTTTTGAATGCATATTTCGACAATTCAAAAAAAAATAACTTTTTTGTAAATATCTTTATTCACGTCCTTTCATATCATGGAAGCTGCAGATGTAATCTGATCCATTAAATCTATCACTAGCCAAGGAATTTTTATAATACTTTATGCATAGAGTAGGTTTAAGACATTCTTTACCAGCTACAATAACACGCTCATAGAGCTATCACAGAGCTGTGGCTTAGCAGTTAAGTATATGTGAAGCACTAGAGCTCCTCTTCTCCAATTGCTTCATAATTTCTTCTTCTCCTTTTTTAGAGCTTCTTACGGACACCAGTGGTGAAATCAACTCTATCTGATTCAACATTACAAAGTTGAGCCTACCGGCACAGTCGGACCTCTTGAAGTAAAATGTTGTTAATAATGATCGGGATAACATCAATGAATTTGTTCATTCTCTATAACCAATCCTTTCGATGAGAGTTCTACATAAAATTAAGAAACAATTTTAAAGTATGGATTTGTCATGGTATTCGTAGGGCTCCATGGAATAACCACAATGGATACTGAAGATTCCTTCATGTATATAGCGTCAATACTCACATATATCACAGATTTAGCTTCGGCAAGGTATGAAGGCTCACAAATTCGACGCTCGTTTGAGGAACATTCTCTTCCACTCTGTATCTTTCTTTCCTATCGTGAAAGAAGAATACGCTTTGTCAATTGAATACTATTTTGTTCAGGATATAATTGGATTTTAAATGTACTATACATAAGGTTCCAGAATTTTTAAAACTTTTAGCTCTGCGGATCATTTGTCAGTTTTCCTTCAGACTAAAAATTTAAGGACATATTTGAGATTATCTTAGACCTACTCCTAGCAATTATTGTTCCAAAAATAAGAGTATGCAAAAGAGAATTTGTTGAATGGTAACTATTTTAGGTTTCTGTATGATTCCTTGAAGAATAACTAGAGCAATAAACAACCCTATCTCCTCTTATATTTGTAAGCTTCCACAGAAGGTCACAACATTTATTTCTCATTTTTCCTGACCTACATTTTTTCTTGCGATTAACTTTTCATATACTTGTTTGTTTGTCTTTCATTCTATTAAGTAACAAATAATGTAACCTTCAAGAAGATTAAAGAAATCATATAGGATTTTTTGGTATCTTCTAAAAGTCGACCTTTGACACCAGAATTAGAAGAAAAGGATAAGAGAACTATATCCACCAGACACGAATCAACCACTGAATCACTTCCGTCATCCCTTCAGCGATAATCATTATAAAAATTCGGTATAGAAGAACATTGATCAAGTGAGATCAATCATCACTAAGTATCGTGAACTTTCAATTAGTATTCGATACTTTTCAGATTCATCACATCAAATATACTAAAGTAATTCTCATCACTCAAGATCTAACTGCCAAATACTTTGATAATTTGCCTTTTCAGGTTAAAAGAGGCCTCATGGTTAGGTCATTATGCGTATGTTTGAAACTAACAGTAATAGTAGATATCGAAGCTGTAAAGAATATTTCACAGTGATAAGTAGTTGTTCATCATTATTATTATAGTAATATTAAAATTCAAATTTGCCTAGTCCGACTTAATATATACTAATATATATTCAAGGATATATATATATCTTTATAATTACAGGTATATCATTATTAATATAATAATATATATATTATAAGTAATATAATAGTATAGGACTATTAAGATTATAATAATTGACGGTAATATCCTAATATAATATATATATTAAAACCCATGCGATTTATATAATATAATAACATCGTAATATATAATATATATATATCACATATTATATATATAGTTGATGTACGTAAGGCTAAAATATCATAAAAGTCTATATAATATATTTATAATATATTATAATATATATATATATAATATTATATAAATACTTATTATATAAATATAATATTATATAATATATGATATATATAACTTATATATATATATAAAATAGGTACTAGAATGTATATTTAATTAGTTATAGTAACCTAGTATATATTTAACAAAAATAGACCAGGTCCGTAGGTATATGTATATAGTATTTAATATATAATATATAATAGTAATATAATATATATTATATATTATAATAGGTAAGATTTTAAGATGAAAGGAGTTGCCTGGGTGACGATTACGTCATTTATCAAAAAACTCCTTACCAATATGTGGAATGCTGGCAAATTTTAGTGCCGGAAAATGAAAAAAAAAAAAAAATGAAAGAAATAAAAAAAAATAATCATATATATCAAAAACTACAATAGACACAGGGAACTAGAGGATAACTTTTCTGAGTCCTCGTACAATTTTTGATACGAAAATCTAAAATAAAAAAAAATAAAAAACTTATTGTTAATAATTATATAAAAGAATGATGTACGATTCTATAGATTAGGCATGAGCTCTGATTTTGAGAGACCTTCTATGCGTTACTTGCGTTAAAATAATAGATCTTTCTATTAATCGGCTTTTTTAACTAAAGAAATAACCAAGGGGTATAACGCACCGATGGCAGAGTCGGCTCTCCGGCTTCCGGGGAATTAGGTAGATCAATTCACACCCTCCGGAGGGTCTCCGACCGCCGTCTTGCGTATTTGGTGTGTCGCGGGGTTCCTCGGCCCCATCCCCTACAGGGTGATGTAAACGTCCCGCTGTGTTCCCGCGGCTCGAGCCACCCTAAATTGGCCGGGTAAAGCTTTACAAATAATACGTATTTATATCTATGTCCAGGCCATACCCCCCCAAAAAATAAGCCAATTTTTGTTTATTTTTTTTTTTCTTTTTACATTTTCCTAACCAAAATTCCAAGGATCCAAAATGTATTTCTTATATGAATGTGTTTTTAGTTTCGAGCATATGATTTTTTTTTTTTTTTTTTTTTTTGTTTTTTTTTTTTTTTTTTTTTTTTTTTTTATACAGTTCCTAGCTAAAATTGTTGCCATGATTTCCAGCAATGTATTGCCTTTTTCCGGTAGCTTTGGTGTTTTGAATATGGATTGCTCTTCTGAGAGGTGCATATATTATAATATATGAGATATATATATAAGATTATAAATATAATATTATTATTAAGTTATATATATAGTATATTAGTAATATATATAATAATATATATATTAATAAATAATATTTATTAAATATATATAGATATATATATATACTATATATACTATAAAGGTCAGCAGTTCTAAGAAGAGCCAGCATCCAATATCTGCTTTCCAAAAGGCTTAAACAACAGCTACCGCGGAAAAGGAATTACTTTTGCGGAAATGCTGCCCAATTTAGGAAGTGCTGAAAATGTAAAAAAAAAAAAAAAAAAAAAGAAAAAAATAGAAAGTAATAGAAAAATTATATCTTCCATGAACACTACATGATAGCTAGGCGAGAAAATGGGAAAACCAATTTATTGGAATCCGGTAAATAAAGTGTTTTGGATTAAGAATAAATGCTATAAGGGAAGATAAAAAATTATAAAAATATTGTTGAATATTTATATAATATAATTAGAGAGCTCATTTAAAGCAGAGACTTTTATTGCTTCACTCGTGTAAAAATAAAATTATTAAATTTCTATACATTCTGCTTTTTTTTTAAAAGCGCTAAAGAGAATACCAAGGGTATAAACGAAGACCGCACCGAATTCAGGAACAGTACCGGGGGTCTCTCTGGCCTTCGACGGAAATACGGGTATAGGGAAACTAATCCACCCCGCCTCGCGGGGAGGTCCTTCACGGACACCGCTCACGCCTCATTTGTATTCATGGGTGTCCGCGGGGGCCTATCCGCACTCCCCTACGAGTAATGGAGAAATGGAAAACGCTCCCCACCTGTGCTTTCCATCTGCTCGAGCCCACGTCCTAAATTGCCACCAGTGTTGAATACTTTAAAAATAATAATATTTATTACTACTGATGTAAGCCAGGCACCCCCTCTGTATATGTCCAGTTTTTATGTTATTTTTTTTGTTTTCTTTTTTACATTTCTCCTTCACAAATTTTACAAGATTCCAAAAATGTAGTTATTCCTGTATCTTTTTTAGTTTTCGAGATATGATTTTTTTTTTTTTTTTTTTTTTTTTTTTTTTAAGTTTTCCTAAGGTAATTTTGCCAGGATTTCCCAGAATGCTATCCTGTTTCCGGTAGCTGTTGGTAGTTCTTTTTGAGTAGGATTTGTGCTCTTCTAGAGGCGCCATATATTACTTATAA
The DNA here is from genome assembly GCA_015478945.1 of Trachelipus rathkii. NCBI lineage: Eukaryota > Metazoa > Arthropoda > Malacostraca > Isopoda > Trachelipodidae > Trachelipus > Trachelipus rathkii. The sequence goes on from JABUQX010030188.1 coordinate 17,201, forward strand.
TATAGTATATAATACTGTATCTCATACCCGATCAGATTGTATATATATATATATATTATTATATATATTATTAATTAATTATAGAGTATATTTATATATAATATATAATAATATATATATATATATCATATCATAATATAATAATATATACTTATATATTTATTATATACTATATATAGGGATCAGCCTCTAAGAAAAAGAGCCCACAGCCATATCCAAAAGGCTACAATACAGCTAAACGTGGAAAAGGAAACATTGCTGGAATGCTGGTCCAAATAAAACAATGACATGTAAAATTAAAAAAAAAAAATAAAATAGAACTAAAAACAAAACTTTATATCTCCAAGAAACTACAAAAATAGCTACAGGCAGCGAAAGGAATCATATTTTGGAATCTGCGTAAAATTTTAGTTATAAGAAAATTAAAAAAAATCTAAAAAAAAAAAAAAATTAATGTGTTAATATTATAAGTCACAAATAAGATTGAGTTAACGACGAGCCTATTTAGACTTTTATTGGTTACCTCGTCTAAAAAATAATAAATAGAAAAATTCCTATTAAAATTTTGCTTTTTTAACTAAAAGAATATCCCCAGGGTATAAAGGTCCGCACCGGATTGTCAAGGGAACACAATTCCGGGGTCTTCTCCGGCCTTCCGGGGGAAATCGGGTAGGCCTGAAATTCCACCCCTCCGGGGAAGGGGCCCCGGAACCCACCTCTTTGGTATTTTTGGGGTGTTCGCGGGGTTCTCTCCACGACCCCCTCCCCTACGCGGGGTAAATAGGACAACGTCCCCCCTGTGTTTCCCATCGGCTCGGAGCCCCTAAATTGGCCGCTTACGATATCCTTTAAATAATCTAATATTATATGTTTAAAACTTTACTACAAAAATAGGCAATTATTTAAATTATTTTATTTTATTTTTTTTTTACATTTTTCCTTACCATAATTTTACAAAAGATTACCCCAAGAAAATGTTATTTATTTCCCCGAGCTTTTGTAGTTTCGAGATATTTTTTTTTTTTTTTTTTTTTTTTTTTATTTTTTTTTTTTTTTTTTTTTACAGTTTTCTCGTAATTTTGTCCAGTCCATGCAAATAGTATTCCTTTTCCTCCCGGTAGCAGTGTATGTTTTGAGTTAATGGATTGTGGCTCTTCTAGAGCAGCGATCAATATTATATAAGATATAAAATATAAATATATACTATATATTATATAGATCCATTATATATTGATATATTTATATTATAGTATAATATATATAATATATATATAATATAATAATATAATATAATAATATACTATATAAAGCTCTATACTATACTATAATATATATAATATATATTAAATATTATATGAATATATTATATATTTATATATATATATAATATATTATATAATGTTTATTTTTTATATTGCCCACACATTCTTAGAGAGAGAAGAAGGACTATTTTTAAGCAAAAACAAACACGACGATTTTTCTCAAGTTCATAATTTTAAAGCCTTGGCCAAAGGGCGAATGGATTTTTCCTCACCAATTTCTCATTATTTGTGTTAAAAGAGACTCAAAATTAAACTTTTCTCGCTATTCGTAAAACATAAAATTGAAAGAAGAGCCTTAAAAATCTTACAACCGCTACGCTAAAAATTTTGGTAGAAATTCGTAAGCCTATTCATTGAAAAATTTTATAATATATTAATATCAACTATGCTTTCTCTTTTCGGACAGCCGCTCAGCCGTTAAGCTTTCATTCTGGCCCATGCCCTGCGAGTATAAAAACGAAGATGAAAAAATCAGTGTTCTTTGATATAAACGCATGATCTGTCTGTAATAACGATTAAAAGATATATATATATATTATATATATATATATATATAATATAAAATTAATCTATAATATATATATATAATAGATATAATATATAATATAAGTTATAGATATAACATATTTATAAACTAATTATTTAATTTAATATATATCTTATTCTTATAATATATATGTATAATAGTATAGAGATATTAATAATATATATATAATATATTATATATATTATATATAAACTTATTAGCACCAGATAGGTTTACTGACTAGAGTTTCCATTTCAAATACAGCATAAGATATTCAAAAGCCATATCGATAACCCTAAACAGTCTCCCATAGAACCAGGAAATGATCTAAAGATAAAAAACTCATACAAAGGATATACACAAAAAAGTTCACGACTAAAAATGTATAAATACAATAAAATATCAATACCAGAAACCTCTACATTTTTTTCACACAGGATTAATCTATGATGAAGAACTGACAGGGTATATATCTAAATTAGACAGACACTAACTTTTATTCAGCCGGGATATCGGACGGCTTTCGTCCCCGGTGGATGATGCTGGTCCCTGCTCATGAGCAGCGTGTGTATCCACCAAGTATCGCTACGGTTCTCGGTTCCCCATATAGTGGCAATGAGAAGCAGCACAAACACCACCGACACAACACAAGAAAATCGTCACACACACACAACAACACTCACACAACACACTACTGACTCACAGCCGAACGAATAAACAGCCATCATCTTCAATGTAGTCAATAAATCGAACATACGCGGGAAGTACAACAAGTTTTCATTTTTATAACATATAATTTTCATTGAAAAGCAGGTTTTATACAAGACCAATAAAACATATAGAACTACATAAATAATCGTACTTTAATTTATTGCTTAAATATATTTAATTCATCTAATCAGAGAACATAACTTGGATACGTTCTATATATCTCTCTAGAATGATTCCAATACCTTTGAAAGAAGAATGTAAGTATAATATCGTTCAGCAACACTAAGCTCAGTCTTTTCGGCATACCTATCGAAGTTCACCAGCACATCATTCTCTTCATACCAAGACGAAGAAGTAAAACCATCCCAACGCCTTGCTGATAGTTATTAAAGCATTCCTGTATATAGCATTATACGGGGAAACCTCATGTTTCGGTGTAAATATCAAAATAGATACACCATGTGCTAATGTATTATGGTTCTTCATCAAATTAATTCATGAGTTTCCTCAAATGTTAATTTCGTTTTTTTTTATTCTAAGCACTGCTGGTAATATTTTTCAGGTGTTCGGATCGGTGAAACCTATACATCGTGAGCGATAGAAGGTCACGCAATCGATGGGTTTCCAATAAAAGTTCGGCGCTACCGCTCCAAGGGTTTCCAAATATTGATCACATCACACGACGAGGAACACTACGACGTCCTATTCTATAACGAACTTTATGTTGTCATCCCCGGTTAATATCACACAACGCTGATCTTC